>BSBK01010500.1:0-220000 GCA_027943335.1 Chamaecyparis obtusa
ATATAAATATAATATATATATATATATATATATATATATATATATATATATATATATATATATATATATATATATATATATATATATATATATATATATATATATATATATATATATATATATATATATATATATATATATATATATATATATATATGTGTGTATAAAATTATATAATATTGTTTAATCATTGTCATAAATTTTAACTTGCACTATTTTATTTTACAATAAAATAAACATAAGGTTTTAATTCAAAACGTAAAATTCTACTATAAGACATATGAAGTAAATTTTAATCTGATCCTAAAATGTTTCTGTAAAATCAAATAACTCATTTCACTAATAAATCAAACATAAATTTAATAAACAGTTTGCACACAACAACAGACATTACTAACATATAAACATCAACAAACGGACTCAGAATCCAACCTGGAAATCTGACAGTCTGGTTGATGAAATCCAAATCTGATGTTTCCTTCCAATTCTCCTGATGCCAAAATAACCTTTTCCAGCCTTCTATTCCTTCCAAAACTAGCCTTCTATTGCTCCAAAATTCCAGCCTTCTATTCCTTCCAAATTCCACCCTCCTCCCGCTCATACCTTCTAAAATTGTTTAATAACCAACTATGATAGTTGGAGGAGTTTCTCTACGGGAGAAACTTCTCCAACTTCCCCAACCATATTTCCCATAACATTAATAAAGTTTTTTATTAATTTTAGTTAACATATCATCCAAGGAAAACTATAACAACAAGAATAATTAGGTGGCTTACAAGGAAAACACATAGCACAATTGGAATCTAACTAGCCTAACTTCTAGGAGGTCTCGAGTTCAACTCCCTCCTAGATAGCTAGTTTTATTACCAAAGGCAATTACTTTTATTATTATTTACAATTAGGTTAAAATTGTAATTTCTATTTACGAGCAATTATAGGGATATATATATATATATGCTTAATTTAATTTTATCAAACAATTATTAAGCTAGTGCAAATTCATTATTCCTATTAATATAATTAAGTATATATATATATTATATATATTTATCTATCTTAATATACGTACATGTGTTCATAAACGTATGTGTGCACCCATATGTTTATGACACATATATTATAAGTAACTGATTATTTGTGTTAAGAAGTATCATTTTTATAATTATAAAACTGTATGATTAATGGTACATATATCAACTTACCCCTAAAGCTAACATGAAAATCTAAACAAAGATGACAACCTTTGACCAGCAAAGACTCACATTGATAACCTACTACCAAGATTGAGCATACCCTAAAAGTAAGAGCAATGTCCAAATCCTAATAACTGATAAATCACATAATACCTCCCTACCAGGAACTGATCCGACGCTTCCCACCTAGGGTGAATGATCAAGGTATAGGTTTTTCTTTTGTGAGGCTTGGTGATATCTCCATGACAACAACAACGATCGAGGATTTTAAGGGATCGCTCAGACCTATGAAGCTAGGTGGAGATGATACCCGGGTACCTGCAAATCCTGCATCACCAAGAGAGATACATGTACATAGATATAGATATACAAATCAAATACTTGCAAATAGATGACTAGGATTGGTACATCGTGTGGACCTCACTGAGTGAGTAACTACGACTCCGTCCTAAGTCATGAAAACACATCAGACATATGTATCCATAAAACAATCGTGATAAGGGTTAGTATTCAAATCATTAGATAAAACATGTAAAATGAATTCTTCTAGGATCTCATAAGCATATAATCAATGTAACTATAACTAAGCATATAATTATCATCTGATGAACATATAATCCTCCATGAAACATAAACATGAGTGCATAGTTCTAACCATCATAAAAGAAAAGAGTCAAATAAAAGTATCACTATAGGAGAGGTATTACATTTCATATTTAATTAATTAGATTTAATATTTGCCACGTAATTGTTTAATTAAATTAATTCTATCTATTATTAATTTTATTATTTAATTTTGACAATAAATCCAATATCCTATGAATAATTGATTAAATTTTTATTTAATTAATTAAAGCATGTTGTCATTATTTAATAATATAGTTTTTAATAAAAGTTTGATTAAATGATTGATTAACCCATAAATCAATTATTTATTTTCAAAAATCAGTTACGTTGAGAATAAATCACTTTAATTATAAAATTAATTCATAATAAATATGCACAATCAGAAAAGCAGGCAACTGTCAATTATCAAAACTGATCTAAACTCTATTTGGAGTTTAACTCTGCTTTTGCATGTTTTTGTGAGTTAATAATCTTTTATTTAAAAATAACTCAAAAATCAAGCTGAGTTAATCTAAGTGATTTATGGCTTTTCCATGCATCCTCAAAGCCCTTGATTTCTATAAATTAAAGCTCAGCTCTTAGTAAATCATCTCATATTTTGCACAACTATGCTATCAAATTGGAGGCTAAGGAATCATTTGGTGATTTCGAGCTTTGTGAGATCAATTTCAATTGCATAGCTTTCATATCATAGCATAGAATTTCATAGCTTTTATATCATTGTTAGATCATTTAGCATTCATTGCAAATAATTTTTCAATAGCATTCATAGCATATCAGTTTATCATTCATATTGCATAGAAAATACCAAAAAAATAGATTAATTTGCATTCAATTCATATCTAGAATTTTCATTCAAATCCTTCATTTAGGTGTTGTCTAGGTCACTGATCTTGATTACAATCTGAGAACATTAATCTTGCACCTATTAGAAGGTAGTAAATCACTTGGTTAGATTAGATTTCAATTTTGCACGATTTTGATTATAGCTAACCTCTAATGTTTTACTAAAGTGTTGTGTCTACAAATTAGGTACAATTTTCATACACACACTAACAAATCCAATACTTAACAAGTATGTATGTAGCCTTTCATACCAAGCTCTTGGTGCTTGCTTCAAACCATATAAAGATTTATGTAATCTACATAGCATGTCTTTGTTGTCTAGATCAACGTATCCTTCAGGTTGTTCTATGTAGACTTCTTCTTCAAGTATACCATTCAGAAAAGCTGACTTCACATCCATTTGATAGACTTTGAATTTATTGTGTGTAGCATAAACAAGTAGCATTCTAACTCCTTCCAATCTAGCAATAGGTGCATATGTTTCACCATAATTAATGCCTTCTTCCTATGCATATCCCTTGCATACCAATCTAGCTTTGTTTCTTGTGACTTCACCATTTTCATTCAGTTTGTTCCTGAATATCCACTTAGTACCGATAACATTTTTGTCTTCAGGTCAGGGTACTAAGGACTAGGTTTTGTTCTTCTCTATTTTCTCTATTTTCTCTTTCAT
Source organism: Chamaecyparis obtusa (assembly GCA_027943335.1). Taxonomy (NCBI): domain Eukaryota; kingdom Viridiplantae; phylum Streptophyta; class Pinopsida; order Cupressales; family Cupressaceae; genus Chamaecyparis; species Chamaecyparis obtusa. The sequence goes on from BSBK01010500.1 coordinate 3,340, forward strand.
TGCATTAACCTATTCTTCATTCTCTAATGCAACTTTCATAGTTTTAGGTTCAAATTCACAAACTAGACATGTACCTTGTCTTGTTTTGCTCCTAGTCAGCATTCTAACATGTTGGTCTCCAATAATTTGTCTCAAGATGATGTCTTCTAACAAACTAGCCAGAAATTGGTTTCTTCTTTCTTGTTCATCCTATTTAGGTTCATTGCCTTTCTCGGTAGCTCCATCTTGTTCGTCGATTTGTCCTTCCTGATGTTCTGCATTGTTTTCCTAATGATCGGTTACCATAGTCTGTGTCATTGGTACATAATCTAGATGTTCAATGTAAGTGAATCTACTGTAGTCTTCTGCTCCCTTTGTACTTTCCTCTATGTTCTTATCATCAAACTCATCAATAGGAACATTAGTACTTTCAATTATCTTATTTGTAACCTTATTCAGACATTTATATGCTTTACTTGTAGAGGAATATCCCAGAAATATCCCTTCATCTCCTTTTGAATCAAATTTTCCACTCCTCTCATCTTTCAAAATAAAGCATTTACTTCCAAAAATCTTGAAATAACTTACAGTAGGTTTGTGTCCAAACCATAGCTCATAAGGTGTTCGGTTCGTATCCTTCTTTAGTTGTACTCAGTTAAGAACATGTACAATTGTACTAACAGCTTCCCTCTAATATTTTTGAGCAACATTCTTCTATATAATTAGTGTTCTAGCATAGTCAATTATTGACCTATTCCTTCTTTCAGCAATGCCATTCTGCTGAGGTGTCCTCAGTGTAGAGACCTATCTTTTAATACCATGCTCATTATAGAAATTAGTAAATTCATTAGAGATAAATTCACCTCCTCTATCAGATCTTAAGCATTTTATTTCATTTCCAGTCTCTTTCTCTACCTTAGCTTTATACCATGTAAACATTTTAAAGGCTTCAGATTTCTCCTTCAAGAACATAATAGTCATTAGTCTAGTATAATCATCAACAAAAAGAATAAACTATCTATCACCAAAACAACTCTGAGTTCTCATAGGACCACATAGGTTGGTATGAACCAACTCAAGTATCTTCTTTGTTGAGTAGTCTTTTCTTTTAAAACTAGACTTAGTCATTTTATGTTTTTGACATTCATGGAACATGGCATGATCAGGTTTTGACAAGTTAGGAAATCCTCTAACTCTTCTCTTGTTACTAATCTTGATCATGTTGTCAAAGTTCACATGGCATAACCTCTTGTACCACAACCAAGCATCTTCATCATTTATCAAAAAATAAGAACACTGATCCATATCAAGATAAAATAGATTACCTCTAGATTGTGTACCAGTTCTGACAAGTCTTCCTTCATTATCATAAATCTTCACCGTTTTACTCTCAAAAGCTAGTTGGTGGCTTGAATTGTTCAGTTGAGCCACACTTGACAAATTATAGTTTAGTCCATCTACATAATATGCATTTTCACATTTAATTATATCATTGATCATCAGTGAACCTTTACCTCTTACCATACAAGGTGCATCATTTTCCATTCTCATAGATCCTTCGTTATATTCAACAAGCTGATCAAACTTCTCTACATCAATGGTCATATGATGTGTATAGCCACTTTCAATGATCCATGTATCATTTCTACTTACTTTAGAGATCAGTGTTGTCTCCTCATGTTTCTCTTCTTCTTCTAAATCATCTTTCATAGCAACAAATACAACTTCTATATAATCATCAAAATCAGTTTCAGTATCAATATCTTCGGCTATGTAACATACCTTTTTTCCTTTTTCATCTCGACTGTCTCTATTGTTGTGTCGGTGGCCTCTGTTGACTCTTCTCCCATAGCTTCCATTAGATCGGTCTTTGGATCTATCATCATCTTTCTTCTATGGACATCTAGCAGCAATGTGACCAACTTCTTTATAATTAAAGCATGCCAAAGGTAGCTTACCTCTATACCTTCCTTTTCCTTTGGGTAGTCTTCTTTCCATAAGAGCTTCAAGCTCATCAAGCTCATCATCAGTATTTCCATCACTGTCATTATTTCTATTATTCTTGCTAGACTTACCAATCTTCAAAGAAGACATGAAAGTGGACTCACCAGAAGGAACAATACTATTATCAAAGTTATTCAATTCAAAGGTTGTAAGTTTACTAATCAGAGTGTCAAGAGTAAGGTTGGATGTAGCTCTTGTTTTGTGAATTGCAGATATCCTAATTGCATAAACTGGTAGCAAAGTTTTGAGAATCTTGCTTATCACTGTTTCATCATCAATGACTCCATCTAATGCTCTAATAGCATGTACTACCTCTTTTAGTTTATTTGAGTACTGCACAATGTTCTCACCTTCTTTTTTTCTTATATGATCAAATCTGCCTCTCAGGCTTTCAGCTCGGGCTCTTTTAACATTCAAATCTCCACTATATATTAGAGTTAGCTTGTCCCACATTTCTTTGGTAGTTGTGCATCCCTTAATGTCTTCAAATTTAGCATCAGTATAGGCAGCAACAAGTTCCATCATAGTAATATTATGTTCATGCCTGTCTCTCTATTGATCAAGGGTCAGGGGACCAGTGGTCGATTGTATGTAGCCATTCTCCATTAGTACTAGTGCACAATTCCCAATACTAGATATGTGTAACTTCATCTAGCTTTTCCATACTAAAAAATTATCTTTATTCAATTTTGCTACTTCTCTCTTATACATCTTGAGACCTTTGTGCTTAAGTCCTTAAAACTCTATTCTAAGCAACCACAACTCTGATACCAATTGTTAGAATAACTAAGAGGGGGGTGAATCAGTTATCCAGTGTCCCAAAACAAAATGTATAATTCAAAATAAATTCTTCAATTTCTGCTACTCGGTAAACATGAAATACTTTCTTTGTCTATGCTTTTATTGATATTTAGTCTAACACTTATAATAGTTATCAATCAAATCTAACATGTAATATGTAAAGTATGATAACAAACAAATATCACAATCAACACATACCACAAGAGATTTAATGTGGAAACCCTATAAAGGGAAAAACCACCTGGGATTGGCAACCCAAAAATTGTTCACTCTTCTGAAGTGAGGTCAGTGAAGACCCAACCTTGTTAAAGTTTTACAAACACACTATTAGGTGTGACCTTGTTAGAGGATTTTAGACTTGAAGTTATCATCCAACTAGCATTCACTATGGGGTTGACAAGATAACAATGTTCATTCTATGAATGATACATCATGAGACTTTCAGAGTCTACTCAGTTAAGAGATTTTGACTATGTACAATGGTTAAATATGCAACAGTAAATGATCTACCTTATTACAACCTCAATTACAGATTACAGATCCATATTTAGCTCAATAAATATTTTTGATCAATATTTCACTTCAGATTCAACATTGTTTCAACTTACTGTCTATCAATAATAACTCTTTGTAGCTCGGTAACTATTCTACAGCTCAATTCTCACTAACCAGTATGATCAGAATGCATGAAAAACTTGTTCACATGATAATCCTATAATATCTTCTTCTTCTAGCATTAGTTTCATAATGAAACCCTAGTCTCTTATATAGACAAGTAAATTGTTTTCTTTCTGTCCATCAGATTTTTCCACTTAATCATCTTCACTAATTTTGCCACTTCAAGTTTCCTTTGCTGATGTGTCAAAAACTCATTTCAATCTACTTTGTTAGATCTTCCTTCAATTATGTTAGCCGTCGATCTTCATAACAAACATTATCTGTTATCTCAAATCATGAGGTGCTTTCCAGATCATCAATCTTATTAGCTAAACTGATCATTTAATTCATTCTATTCTACTCGGTTAAAAAAGAAATGTGTCAGTGAACACAAGCTCAGTTAATACTATGGTCAGTATATAGTACACTCCGTTGGTGTATATTAGAAATGCTTCATTTACCAACAACATTGCTTTGTGTCTTTCAGCTCTATTCTTCATTATAGATGAATGCAACATAATAAAGTCAATATCATACTATCATAGACTCATCAAAAATTTACTTAATGTGTTCCTCATCCTCATCTGACATGTAAATCTCCCTCATGTAGATTTCTTTGTTCTTCATCTCGTCTCCTTTCTTTAGATGTATCGGTATAGTAACTTACAAGATAAGTACTATCAAACTAGCTGACATCATTGACAACATAATACCAATTTAATCATATTACATATCTAATCAGAAACTCCTTAGTGATCTTTAATCACAGATTCTTCAATCAAATTCCAAATCAGTTGTAGTCCAACAATGCCTACTCTTGATCCATGATGAGTGTAGGAACCATCAAAATAAAGTTGCCATGTTTTTGTGTCAACATTCACAATCTCTGAATCTAGGAATTCAACTTGTATAGGAAGATCATCATGAAGTGGTGCTTCCACCAATTGGTCTGCAATAAATTTTCCTTTGATTGATTTTTTTTCAACATATTCTATGTTGAATTCACTTAGTATCATCACCCACTTTGCTAGTCTTCCATTCAATGCTGTTTTACTTAGTAGATACTTCAAAGGGTCAGTCTTGGCAATGAGCCTTATCTTGTGGGCTAGCATATAATGGCATAATTTTTGGGAAGCAAAAACTATAGCCAAGCATTCCCTTTCCATGAATGTATAGTTCAGCTCATATTTTACTAAGGTTCTACTAATGTAGTAAATTGCCTTCTCTTTTCCAGTTTCATCCTCTTGTGCTAAAAGTGCCCCCAATGAATTCTTTGTCGCTAAAATGTATAAGATCAAGGTCTTTCCTCTGATAGGTGGCATCAAGATTGGTGGATTCATGAGATATTTCTTCAATATATTAAAGGCTTCTTCACACTTTTCATCCCATTTGAATATTGTATCTTTATGCAAGAGTTGGTTGAAATTGTGACATTTCTCTGCTAATTGAGAGATGAATCTCCTAATGGATTGTATCCTTCCTTGTAAAGATCTCATATGACTAATGATTTTAGGTGCTTCCATTTCCATTATAGCCTTCACTTTAGTGGGATCTACCTCTATCCCTCTTGTAGATATAATGTAACCTAGAAGTTTGTTGGATTAGACTCCAAAAGCACATTTCTTTGGATTAAGTCTCACTTTGAATTCCTCTAACCTTTCAAATTTTTTTGCCAAAATAGGTTGATGTTCTTTTCTTCAGTGTGATTTATCTATTATTTCATCCACATAATCCTCCATGAACTTATGCATCATATCATTGAATATTGTAGTCATTGCTCTTTGATAGGTCGCTCCAGCATTTTTCAAGCCAAAAGGCATGACATTCCAACAAAATGTGCCCCATGCACATGTAAAGGCAATTTTATCTTGGTCTTCTGGTGCTATCTTGATTTTATTATATCCACTAAATCCATCCATGAGTGAGAACATGGAGTGTCGCATTGTTAGGTCTACAATGGAATCAATACTTGGAAGTGGGAAGTCGTCTTTAGGACATGCCAAGTTTAGTCTCTAGGATCCATACAGATTCTGATGGATTTGTCTTCTTTTGATACTGGTAATATATTTGAGATCCATTGTGCATAATCAATGGCCCTTATAAATCCTACCTTCAATAGCTTTTCTAACTCCACTTTGACCAGTAGTGCTATATGAGGATGCATCTTCCTTAGTTTTTGCTTGATAGGTTTGGCTCCTTCCTTGATATTGAGATGATGCATTATCAAATTTGGTTCTAAAACCAGCATATCATCATAAGACCATATGAATTTATCTTTCTTTTCCTTAAATAACTTGATGAATTCTATTCTTTCTTCTCTAGATAGGGATGTTGCTAAGTGGATGATCTTTGGCTCTTTTTCTAATCCAATGTTTATCTTTTCTGTTGGCTTAGTTAGGATTGGAGATCTTTCTTCATAGTGTTCTAGTAGAACATCCAAACTCCATTCCATAGGTGCCTTAGTTGGGTTTTCACCTTTGGAAATGTCCTTTATTTCTTTATTTCTTTCTTTTGGATCTAATGTTGCCACAATGTGGTTTTCAACACTTGATTCTTTTCCTTTTCTATTTTTTTTAATCTTTTCATTTTTTCTTAGATTAGGAGTTTCGATGCTCAATTTGATCATTTCTTCTTGATATTCTCTGATAGAATAAGGTTCAACCTTGTTGAGGTATTGGGACACCATGTTGTCATTCAAGAAAATTAGCAAGGTAGTGGGTTCAATAGCATTCCATTCAATTAGGTTTTGATGAATGAGAGTTAATGCATCAAAACTTGGGTTTGTTTCAATTGGGTTTAAGGTGTAGATCTCATTATTGGAGGATTCATCCATTGTATCTTGAAAATCTTGAACATGGGCTTCCTCTAAATGTTCTAAAGAAGAAGGATCAAAGTCCTTCTCACTAGACTCCACTATGGTTTCTGTTGGATAGAACTAGTGTGGATTAAACCTAGTGTTTGATTCTTCCATATTAGGTCTCCATGAAGGAACATATGGTTCACCTCCCCATTGATTTACTTCTATTTCTATGCTTGGCACATCATTTAAGACCACTTGACTAGAACTAGATGCTTGATTTGAAGTTGATTCCACAATTAGTCATTTATCTTTGGTAGAGGCATAAGTATGGATAACATCAATGCCCTTATCATGACATGACTCATATAATAAGGTCTCTCATTCCCATTCATTATAATCCTCATCACTATGAGATTCTAATTATAATATTTGATCATATAGTTTGGGATAATGTTTTTGGGTATATCCTTCTTCAAGATATCCTAAACCCATTTTCTCCTTGGAATCTCTCCATGTTGATTCTAGGGGTTCAATTAGCCCTTCATTCCTTGTTCCCAAAAGTCCTTGACCTTTATAACCCATCTTTTTCATGATTGCAAACCCTTTACCATATTGATGTGTGGGAATGGTTATACTTTGGATATGTTTTATGTGAGCACTTGATTTTTCATCTTTATATAACCAATTTAGTATCCCATTATCTTCTTCACTCATGGTAGATGATGTACATTCCCTTACAAATTTTTCATTATATCTATTAGGTAGACTTGGAGGTTTTCCAAAGGACTTTGGTGATAAGGATAGGTCCATCATAGATAAGGAGTATTCACCTACTCCTTGATGTTTGATCTTGCATTGCTTATCAAAGTCTTTCATTATTTTGTCCATCTTTTGATAATGGGCTTCTTTAGTATACACTTGGCTGGATTTGGTAGGGTCTTCTTTTGGTTCTTCAATAATATTATCCTCATTAACCTTCTCTTTCCTTTAGTCAATGTAGTTAGGTTAATGAGTTTTGGTGTATCTTTAACAACAATCTCTTCTTCTATCTTTTCTTTTCCTTTCAACAAAGGAATGTCCTTAGAACTTTGGCCTTGCTCTATTTAATTGGGTATAGACCCTTTAGCATTGCATGGAACTAATGAGTCATTGATAGGCTTGAAATTATTACAATATTGGAATGGATTTAGGTCTCCAGTTACCATTATCTCTTACCCTAGATATGGAAATTTTAGGCATTGATGATAAGTTGAAGGAATGGCTTGCATTTCTTGAATCCTTGGCATTCCTAAAAAAATATTGTAAGTAAACTTTAAGTCCAACACTTGGCATACAGTCTCTTTTTGCATGGGAGAAACTCTTATGGGTAAGACTATGATTCCCCTTGAGGATCTTTCTTCATAATCGTAGGCTTTTATGGTTATCTTTTCCTTTGGGTCAATAGCCTCCTCAAAAAATCCTAAGGCTTTTACCAAGCTAAGGCTACAAATATTTAGGCTAGCACCTCCATCTATAATTACTCTTTTCAACCTATGCTTGTGGATCAACACTTCTATGTGTAAGGGTAGATTTTGGGGATGATTAAGAGACATATCATCTTGTTCAGAAAATGATAAGTAGTGAGGTGCAATTAAGTTCCCTACCATGTCTTGGAATTTGTCTACCTCCAAATTTAGAGGCACATTGGTTTCCAACAAGGCTTTCTCCAAGATATCCTTATGAATTGGTCATAGTTTGAGCAGCTCAAGAGTAGAGATTTGAGCAGGAGTTCTTTGCAATTGGTCAACCAAGTTGTATTGTTTTGATGATGATGTGGAAGCTTGGTTTGACAACACAATCTTTTGAAAATTAGTAGGTATGACAATCTTTGAGGCTTTCCCCCCAGTGACAACATTTGTTGATGCTTCTCTTGATTTACCTTTTACTATGAAAACATTTATGGTTTGATCCTCTTCCCTTAGAGTATTTATCATGTTATCATAAGTGTGAGCAAAGTTCACTTTCTCATTACCCTTTTTCTAATTTTGATTCACATTGGATGACTTACCCTTTTCATGATTAAAAAAGGGGTTCTTGTAGGCTGTATGGTCCTCATTGTTTTGAGGTCCTTCAATTTTAATGGTTCCATTATCAATTAGATCTTGCACCAAGTGCTTCAATCTCATGCATTCACTAGTTGGATGACCTCTATTTCGATGATATTCACAATGCTGAGATTCATTCCACCAATGTGGCTTAACCTGAGGTTCATACTTGATATGTCAGGTAATGTGATAACTTGATTGGCAACCAAGGTCTTTAGTACATTCTCCAAAGGTTCACCTAAGTAGGTGAATTTTTTTTTGTTATAGTTGGAGTAAGATTTTGGCTTATCCAAAGCCTTATTGTTGGAAGTGTTGGAATTGTTGTTGTTAGAACTATTGGAATTATTCGCATTATATGGAGCTTTGTTTTCTTGATTAACAATGTTTGAAGAATTAGCTCCATATGGTAGAATAAAAGGGGTAGATTTCAAGTTGTGTGACTCCACAACCCCATCATTCACAAGGTTTTTATTGTTATTTTTATTCCATGATTTAGATTTATCATTGTGATTGTTGGACCCTTGATTATTGAAATACTTAGGAACATAATTATTGTTATTGTTGTTATTGTTGCCATTGTTGTTGTTGGATTTGTTCTCATTAAATAATTTGATCTCACCTCTTTTGACCAAAACATCTGCAATCTTGACTCCATTTTCAATAAGTTTTTCAAATGTTGGAGGACATTGAAGTTGTAATCTATAATTCATTTCCACGGTTAAATTATTGGTGAAGATCTCCATCTTCTCTTTCTCGGGGATACTTCATGGATACCTTGTGAAAATGGTCCACCACCTTTGTAATAATCCTAAGAAATACTCTCCATATTTTTGTTTGGTATCACATAGCTTGAGCACTGCGATTTCATGCTCAATGTTATAAGAGTAATGAGTTATGAATTTGGAGACCAACTCCTCAACGGTCTTTATTCCTTGGGGTAGTTTTGAAAACCACTCCATTGTGGGTCCTCCTAAGCTTCCAGGAAAGAGTCTCATTAGCTATGTATCATTGTGCATGAACTCTATGCTTAGGGCACAAAAATATCTTAAGTGATCTTGGGGGTCTATTTTACCGATGTATTTATCGTATTTAGGAAAAATGGTGTTGAAAGGAAAAGACACCATAACTAGGATTTCGTCAAAAGGGAAAGGACACAAAGCTTCAATGGAAAAGGCCTTAGGTTCATCTGCCTTCTTTAGGGTATCAATTTTTTCTTGGAAGGCCTTAATCTACCTAGTCATAGTGTTCACAGGATCATCTTGCTACTGGTCTTTCTTAAGTTGGTCAATATCAAAGTCATGAGGAAGCTTCACTCCCTTTTGTGCTAGATTTAGGAAAAAGTTCTCCTTATCCCTATCTATTAATTTCTCCATAACCTCTAGGAAATCTAGGTCTCAGGAAGCCTTATCAACTCTTTCCTCAAGTGTATCAATTGGATTTTGATTGGCATTGTTGATGTTTTGATTATTTCCTTGTTGATAATTGTGATATGCTGAATTTCTATCCATCTCACCAAGTTTTTGTTCGAATAAATTTGGAAAAGGTCTTCTTGGTTATGACCTTGGAACACACTTTGGTACTCAACCTCTTTCCCTTCATTTGCAACAAGAGTCCTATCACCTTGCAATGAAAACCTATATGTTTGGGACCACGTGGAAACCGACATCCAACAAGGGCTCATTTTAGAATGATCTTTGATGTGAGAATTGTTGATTTTATATTGAAGAGATTTAAAAATATAAGATGATTTTCAATGGATATCTCTAACTTGTTTATGTATTTCAAACACAACAATCACGCATTCTCTTGTTTCTTTTTACCCACTTAAACACAAAATGGTTAATTTGAAGAACGTTGTCATGGGTTTTTCATAAGAAGACACTTCAAGCACCTACCTAGCACAAGATTTGGTTCGTAAACATGGCTCTAAAAGGTGGTCTTGCTATTTTATCAAGGATTTATTGTGGATTCTATTCAAAATGGACTTTAATCTTTCATCCTCCAAGTATGTTAAGGGGCTTCCCACATGCACCGAGGTACGATTTTGCGCAATCCATGAGGACTACTAGAGGAAGTTCGAGAAATTAAATTCCTTTTTTCATGCACCCCATTAAGGATACATGCGTTTCATTTTATAGTGGGTTGGATCCCCACGGAAAAAGTGAGCATGTCCCACTTTGGGTTGTCCCTCTCATCGGCCTCGTTAAGGAAAACTTAGGAGGTGAGCCCACAAAAGTTCTAGCATGTTCATTTTTAAAGCAAGGAAAATGGAATTAAGGTCAAGCTTTTGGGAATTTGGTTCACCAAAAAGGTGAAGATCATATCCCTAACTTTCTCTTTAGTTCCCAAACACAATTAGCAATGTTCAATTATTTTCATCCACTAACTATAGGGATTTGAGTATTTCTACTCTCTTCCACAAACAAGGGGCTTTGATTTATGTGTTTGATTCTTTAATCCTTCTTAATTACTATATTTTCAAAATGCACCAATGCCACAAGCTAAGGGAAAATATTGACTAGTTGAGGCTTACCTTTTTCTTTGTAGCTAACCAAAGTTAGGGGCATTTTTTAGTGATTTCATTATTTTTTCTTACCTTGGCAATAGCTCCTTTCAAGTGTCTTTGCCCACCAGCAAGTTAGTCAACACTAACAAACACTATGAGGGGAAACCAAATCAAAATTAATGAAATGAAGAATTACATAATGAACTTTAAGCACCTTGTTTGCAAATTTTTAAAGAAAAACTTGAACTAAGGACTAAAAATCTAGTTGAGAGAAAAAAATTTCATTTTATAAGCTTCAACAATTGCAAGATAGTTTTGGAATACTTGATTTTCTTATTTTTGTGTTGTCTCAAGAATAGCCTTGATATGTGCAACATTTTCCTTCTTGATCCTCTTAGCTACTACCTTTTATTCTTGATTAAACCTGCTTTCTAGCTTCTGAACCTTTCTGTGCCTGCTCATTTATAGTCAAATAAAAAAAACAAAAAGTTAGATAAATGATTTGATCAATTTAATAGAAAATTTAGACAATAGACAGAAAGTGACACAATCCAACTAATACGCGAGATCAAATTGTTTGTAGGTGTAACTTTATTGATACCACGTGACACTTTACAGTTACATAGGTGACAACAAAATTTAATCAAGCGTAAATAATTTATTGTTAAGTGCAAAGAATATTTAAAATTGCATAAACTAATTTACTCAAAGTGACACTTTAACAATATTAAGCATAAGATAGATGATACTAGGCATGACTTTGTATGTAAAGTGCTTCGCAAAGGTCTGTCATAGGTGATGATAGATAATTAATAGGTGACACTTCTTAAGTCATAGGCATGACTTTTCAAGGCAAAGATAGGATAACTTTATCACACAGGCATGAACATCCTAGTTGTAGGTGACAAGAAAGAATTTAAGATAGAATAGAATTTATCAACTAGGCACAAATATTCAACAAATAGGCATCAAAATAGAGATTGTAAGCATCATACGAATGACTGTAGGCATGACTAAATTGATTGTACATGTGAATTTATCTATTTTCTACAAAATATTCATAGAAAATTGAAAATACAAGCATACAAAATATGATCCAAATGATGAAATTGATAAAATGAGGCTTAGAGCCCCATCGTGGGTGCCATTTTGTATACTAATGAAATTATCTTCATAGAATTAAGATTGAACATCAATAATAAATGAAATAGTAACTAAATTAAACTACAATAGAGCAACTATTTAGCAAAATTAATGATCAATTGAGCATCCTATGGCTCTCTAACTAAGAATGTTAATGCAAAGTTCTCAGCAAGCTCTCATTAATGATAGTCCTAGAATAAGAATGATAAAGATAAACAATTCTAAAGATAAAAATTATCAAGATAAATGCTAATTATGCTCTCAAATGCATTTCTAAACTCAAATTGCAAGAGGTTTGATCATGATTAAGCCTTGGTTGAGTTTTTGGTTCCACCCTTTGAAGACAATGCAAAATTTGTGTCCTCAAAGCTTGGGACAAGTAGACAAGATCAATGGTCAAGATTCCTTTTCACTTTGAGTGACTGAGATTCAATTTAGCTTGATCCATACAAATGCCTTTCCTAAAATCTCATTGGTTGATTGATTTTCCTCCCTTTTGTGGTTATTGACAGTGATTGAGATTTATTACTTGATTTAATTGATTTATTTTAGCCATGTACCCCTTGAATGGATTGAATTTAATTTAATCCAAGACTATATAATTAATTGATTTAATTATATTTTGATTTGATTACACTTGATTAAAATGTTCTCAATTTTGATTGATCTTGAATTAGGATTTGATTTTCATTTTTATTGGCTAATTATGCATTGTGATTCAATTGATTCAATTTTGTTCTTAATTTTCTTTGATTTCACTTGATTTTCTTTGATTTGATCTCTATCCATTTTTAGGTGATTATAGGCACAAACTAGGTCTAATATGAGGGAGTCCATCATAAACCCTTGCACTTCATGAATAGAGAGCTATGAGTTGTCATTTGAGACCTCATTCTTGAGCAATCTTAGATATAATGACTCATAGAAGTGTGACAACATTTTAGCACACATTTTGGGTGCCCCATGGTAGGTGCTAAAAATGTGTGCTAAAATATTGTCACACTTCTATGAGTCATTATATCCAAGATTGCTCAAGAATGAGGTCTCAAATGATGACTCATAGCTCTCTATTCATGGAGTGCAAGGGTTTATGATGGAGGCCCTCAGATTAGACCTAGTTTGTGCCCATGCAATTACACCATAAAATGAGAGATTCAAAGAGGAAAAGCAATGATGCTAGTCTCCATGATCATCAAGTATGCAAGCAAATGAAAATGAAAGCTATTCTATATGATAACAATGCATGAAAGAAAGCTAATCTATGAAAGGAAATGCTTATGCAAGATTAATCTATGAAAAGAAATGTGAATCTAATCTAATATGCAAATGAAAGCTTAATATAAATGGATTTCCATGGAAGCATGAAAGAAGAAGACAAGAAAAGAGAAGCTTCAATGTCCAAGCTCAAGTGCTCAAGAATCTTCTCCAAAATTGCTCTCCAAACCTACACCACAACAATACAAAAAATTGAGATGCATGAAAATGAGATGGAGAGGGCTCGTTTTAAAGTAAAGTGAATGGTCAAGATTAAGAGGAAAAAACAAATGAGCAACAGTGGAGATTAAATCTTGGTTGATCCATGTGCTTAAGATTCTTTTAAGAGGCAAAATATGAAAAAGGCCCACCGCTTAAAAGTATGTGTTCGAAATAGGGAATACTGAGAGGGGGGGTGAATCAGTATTCCACAAACTTTTTAATTTTTCCCAATTATGGATATAAAAGATAATCTTAATGCATACATAACATAGAAAGCTAAATAATGTGCATAGCAATAAAATTAAAGAACTCATAAAACATTATTTGTTCTCGAGGAAACTCTGGCCAAGGGAAACCCCAGTGGGGATGGTACCCACAAAGATCTACTAATCAAAAGTATCCTATTAAGGATGTTGACCCTATTAGGATTCTATTACAAGCATATAGTGTATCAGTCTTGATTAAGGGACTATAGGCCTTGTTAGAAGCCTCAACTCTGTTAAGAGTTGGTAGTACAAAATGTGATTACTAGATGAGCCCACTACCCAAATAAGTAATGCACAATATACACTGATTACAAAAAGAGGTCAAGGTACATAACCTTATAATACTTTCATCAATATCTCTTCACTACTCTTTCACTATCGCAATTACATGTACATCATATTTCGCATCATATCACAATATCTATTTCTTGCTATCTTTCTTTACAATAACAATTACATTTATACAAGTTATTAAGGCTAATAAATTTTCTTGGTCGGCTGCCATATTGAAAAATAACTTTATCCAAGGGTTAACATCTAGGATGTCATCCCTTTATATTGTTAAGTCATTATTTTGATAAACAAAATAATCCCTTAACTCTTTATCAATTATGTCTTCAAAAACTGTCTTGTTGGCTTAACACTATCTTCAGCAAAACTATCATAACTCTTTCCATACATGTTGTACTAACTTTCACTCTGAGATGAGACATCATTAGTCATCATAGAGTCTATTTTAAAGTGCACAAGCACTAAACTTACTTAAATCAACATCGCCAAACAAAACTATCTTCTGGTTCACTAGCAAAAACACTCTCATACTTAGACAATTTTAGATTGTGCTCTGACATACTATCTCTCTAACCTATGCGATCTTCATGTAGATCATATGTTTCTATAATGATAACATCTATGTAACCAACTCAGCCAAATTGCCAACAATGTCCCCCTTTGTCATTGGTGGCAACATATGAGAAAATTGGCTAAGTGTAAAACTCAAAAACTTTAAAATCTTCAAAATTGTGGCCATAGTATAAAATATATATATACTATCCTTATAACTTTAAAAATCTTATCTTTTATATAGTACTCCCCCTGAGAGTATCAATCCTTATCAATTTTCTGCTATATATCTCTCCCCCTTTGACAATAATGACAAAATAAAGGTAGGGAGGGTTAAAAAACTATCTTAAAAAAGGTTTACCTTGATTCAATATTGCAAAGCCAGTAGGCTTGCAACACAATCTACAAAATCAATCTTCATTGTCTCTAGTTCTTTCTCCCATGATTTCTTAATAGAGTATGCCACACTAAGTAGTGCGCATAGTCCATAAGATGCTATCTCACATGCTTGGAGATTCTCAAAACTAAACTTTTGAAAAGATGTCTTAGCTGAAAGACATTCTTCCAGTTGTCCTTCAATAATGCTCAACTTCATAGAAGTGTGCTCTCTTAAAAGAGTAAATATTTTCATTTTTCTATCATTTTCATCTTGCAAAACTCTGATTTCATCAAATAACTTATGAATCTTCTTCTCAACATCAAATACTTTCATAGTGGGGCTAGAAAGAAGGTTGGTTTCATTCTAAATTTATGCTTCCTTCATCTTTATTTTATGATCTTCTGCTGCTATAAAGTTCTCTAATTTTGTACACTGAATGTACAAAGATTTTCCTCTTTCCAAGTTCTTCCTCAAATCCTTTATAAAAATATCAAGATTATTGATATCATTCCTGATATTCTGACTGATGTTCAAGAATGTTTTAGCCTCATAGGCTGCCTAAGCTTTTACCTTTGCAATCTTAGATAAGTTAGTAAACTCATCATCAAAAGTGCTCATTACTTTATTTTCTTTCTCTAGAGGGTCTACTTCTACAATTTTCATAGTTACAACACGTTGTAACTTCTCAGTAAGCTCCTTCAAACATCCTTCAAGACTCTTAAATTTCTTATTCTTTCCAATGATTTTATTTAAAGATGTGATCAATTCCATCTAATCATCATCATCAACTTATTTTCCCAAATCCTCAATCATAGATCCAATTTGCTTCTTCTTTCCAGTCTCAAGTGTAAGACTAATTTCTTCTTTACAGGTTATAGGTGCTTGCGTCTCTATTACTTTGGGTTCTTCAATAATCATTTGGGTCTTTTCTACTTCTGTAGTTCTATCCGGTTCATCCAGAGCTGAATTGTCAACAATGTTCTCCAAATTTTGGAATACATTATCATCAGTATACAAGGTGATCTTCATACCTTCAACATCCATAGCTTCTTCTTCAATGTTTATAGCTAGTGGAGAGGGAATTTCCTCTTGTTCATCTTCTTCCACTTTCTCTGCTGATGGTTCTCCAACATTTTCTGCCATAACCTTGATTATTGCTTGTTCTATCTCTGCATTAACTTCTTCATATTGTCCTGCCATAATCTGAATGATTCTCCTTTTTGTCCTTAAATGGGTGCTAAGGGCCTTTATAATCTTCTTAAGATGTTCATTATCTCTCATATCACAAAGTTTCTTCACAAGATTTTCTCTGATAGATGTGTCTTCCTTTGATGCTCTCTTCTTTTTGTTCACAAGTTTCTTGAATAAGTCATTAGGTATCTTACCCTGAATAGTGTCAAACTTCTTGTTAGATAGAATCATATGCTTGACCACTGCATTTTCAAGATTCAATCTTTCTGAATAATCATAAAGATCATAGTATTTATTCATCTTAGTGAAATCTCCATCTTGTATAATCTCTTCATTCACTCTTTCAACTCTAGGTTTCCAGGATTTCTTCTTAACAATAGTGTCATCATCTTTAATTTCTACAATTTTCCTAGGAACTAGTGGCACCAAAGTCTTCTACCTCTTACCAATTCTAGTAGCAATTCCTTTTACTCTCTTGCTAGGTGTAGAGGAGGTTGACCTAGTAGGTTTACTTTCTTCTTGTTCCTTCTCTATTTCCTCTACTTTCACTTTAACTTGTGCTTCTCCTTGCTATACTACAATAGATGATAGGGGTGGTACAAACAAAATCTCTTTCTATCCAATTTCTCTAACTGCTTTTGTTGTCTACTTTGCTACCAAGAATTCTTGTTTTTTCATCCCTATGTCTTTCAAAATTTTCTTGATAGTGCTCTCAACTCTTTTCTTAGACTATTTCTCCTCAAGTATAGCCTTTGCAGAGTTGAAATTTTCTTCAAAAGTTCCAAACCTATTACTATGAGTATCAATCTTCCACTTAAGTAGCTTGCTCACATATTCTTCTATCTCAATTTTAGATATGTCATAGCCAAAAGGGTCTATGAACTCAATTCTAGGTTCTACTACTTCAATGTAAGTAAAGTCAGTATCAACCATAAAACATACTTCATTTTTGTACTTCTCCATAAGAGACTGTGGGATCCTTGATCTTCTAGTTACCAAGTTCTGAAATGTCTTCATTACCAACATCACACTCTCATTCTCTTTGTCAATAAAATGCCTCATGTATACTTTATTAATGCTTTCCATAGTAGTTTTTCCATCATTTCAGTCATTTGCAATGATGTAGGGAAATCTTCTCAATAGATGAAAAAACATGTAAGTGATCAAAGATGAAAATCTAAATTGTGCATACTTTGTCTTCTCGATCTTCTCCAAATTCTCATATAGTTGTATTCTCAGAATCTCACAAATATCAACTTGCACTTTGTCAACACACATCAAATAATATATGTGTACCATTCTAGTTGCCATGTCATCCTCTCTTGAATTTGCAAAAAACTTATTTGTTAGGATCGTGCATAAGTATCTAACATCATCTTGTTGGATCTTACTAATCACAATTCCTCTACCATTATAGGATGAATTAGTGTTGTCAATGACTATTTTCCTCATGCTCTTCTCATTTAAAGGAATGGCTCAAGTTTTAGAAAGTCTAGTAACTTCATGAATCAAATCAGCTATGATATCTATCACTCTATCTTCTAACCAGAACTTTCCATTATGTATTCTACTAAGGATTATCTTAGTGCATTCTTCATTATCAAATTCATACTACAATGCATACTTAGTAATCTCATTGTCTTTCAAATGTTCAAATCCTTCTCTCAATGACATGTCCTAGTTGTAAATCTTTTGATACTCCTTGGTGAAATCACTATCACTGATGGTTTCTAACTTTCATCCAAGATAACTTCGAAGATTCTCTAAATGCAAAACTCCATTTGGTATGGATGATAAAGCTAACCTAGGATCATCTTTCAAGGGTTCTACTAGTTCCCTCTTCATTCTAGGTCTATTTTTGTCTCTGACATTGTGAATAAAAGATACATCCATGATTACTTCTGATTCCTTATACCTATTCAAAGATCTACCAAGTAAAATACCTTGATTTCATGATTTTAGGGCTTGCATAGATTCGACACTCAAATCCTTCACCAAATCATTGAAAAATAATTCCAATCACTGCTCTTTGATCTCCTTAACACTTTTATTCACTTTGATGATCAAATAATACTGATCATAACCTTTTATTACTTCAATCTCATGTAGATCTAACATCACATTCAATTCTTTTGTTGCTTCTTTCCAAAAAGTTGTTTCTATTAACCTACAAAACTTAAACCTTCTTGTGATCACGCAAAACATAATATTTTTCTTTGCGCTCTTAACCATAGCATTAGAACATCATATAATACCTTACATTAACTGTGCAAGACTCAATTCATCATAAATCTACTTCTACACTAATCTAAGTTCCTAATCTACTATAATTTTCATAAATTAAGTGCTTTGAGATAGGTCAGGTAAGGATTCATTCTTACCATTAGATACTTCACCTTTCTAATTAACTTTAGTGTTGAATATGTCTCCTTGATCTATGCTTTTGATAAAATTTACTTCATCTGAGTTTCTACAACATCCTTTATGTCTATTACTTGCATGATTTCTAGGGTTAGGGTTAGGATGAAAAACTCCATTGTTCATTCTGTAAAAGCTTGTTGTATGTCCAATCTTGTTGCATATCTGATAAACAATTCCATTGTTTCCATATCTTGGTCCAGGTGGATTAATTTGTGATCTACAGTTTCTAGCAATGTGTCCAACTTTGTTGTATCTATAAAATGTTACTCCATTTCTTCTGTTCATATCTTCAGTAGGTTTCTTATCTACATGGTTAGTATTCCTAAACATTCTACTATTATTTTTATTCTCAATAAATTTAGGTTTTCTACATTCAATAGCTCTATGTCCAAATCCATGACAATTGTAACAATAGCCTTTAAGGGGTTTGAATTGCTTACCTGTGTAATCTCTCTTCATATGACCAATAGCATTACAAGTAAAAAATCTACCTTTGAATTATCTTTGCATACCTTTAGATGGTTTCTATTTCTTAGGTGATTCTTCCTTCTTAGGTGTATCTTCAGATTTGTTAATCTCACCAGACTTCTTCTCATCTATACTTTCAGATATTTTCAAATCTAGTTCCTTGCTTTCTTCATCTATCTTGAATGTGTTAAATCCAAGACCAGTTTTATCATAGAATGGTTTCTGATAAGATGTTTGTTCATCAATCTTCTCACTAGTTGAATATAGCCTTTCAAGTTATTGTTTGGATTGAGTCAATTCACCTTTCACAATTGTATTTTATTTCTCAAGTTCAACATACTACAAATTGACATTCTCAATTTCAAATGTTACTTTGCCAAGTTTAGATTTTAGTCCTTCATTTTCAATTTTTAACCTTTCATTCTCAGATTTTAGACTTTCTTCATTCTTTCTATTTCCATCTTTTAGACTTATCTTTAGATTTTATATCTTCAGTTCATGCTTAAGTATCTCATTTTCTTTTTCTAAATTATCATCACAATCTTCAATAAGAACTTTGGATTCCTTTTCAGATTTTAGATCTTCCAACTTGTTTTTCAGTTTCTCAATGAGGTTCTTTGCATCATCATATTTTCCTGTTAGAATGTCTCTTTCATCAGTAACCATGTCAATCTATTCAAGAGCTTCTTCAAGATTCTTCTATAGTTGATCCATATTTATAGAGATCTTACTCAAGCTGATAGGCTTTCCTTGAATGATTCTTTTCTAAGTAACTAATCTCTGATACCAATAGTTAGAAATAGGGAATACTAAGAGGGGGGGGGGGGGTGAATAAGTATCCTACAAACTTTTACTTTTTCCCAATTATGGATATAATAGATAATCTTAATGGATACATAACATAGAAAGCTAAACAATGTGCATAGAATTAAAATTAAAGAAGTCATAACACATTATTTATTCTCAAGGAAACCCTAGCCAAGGGAAAACCCCAGTGGGGATGGTACCCACAATGATCCACTAATCAAAAGTATCCTATTGAGGATGTTGACCCTATTAAGAGTCTATTACAAGCATATAGTGTATCAGTCTTGATTAAGGGACTATAGGCCTCATTAGAAGCCTCAACTCTATTAGGAGTTGGTAGTACAAAATGTGATTACTAGATGAACCCACTACCCAAACAAGTAATGTACAATATACACTGATTACAAAAAGAGGTGAAGGTACATAACCTTACACTTGTATCAATATCTCTTCGCTGCTCTTTCATTGTTGCAATTACATGTACATCATATTTTGCATCATATCACAATATCTATTTCTTGCTATCTTTCTTTACAATAACAATTACTTTTATACAAGTTATTAAGGCTAATAAATTTTCTTGGTCAGATGCCATATTGAAAAATAACTTTATCCAAGGGATAAAATCTAGGATGTCATCCCTTTATATTGTTAAGTCATTATTTTGATAAACAAAATAATCCCTTAACTCTTTATCAATTTTGTCTTCAAAAACTGTCTTGTCAGCTTAACACTGTCTGTAGCAAAACTGTCATAACTCTTTCCATACATGTCGTACTAAATTGCACTCTAAGATGAGTCATCATTATTCATCATAGAGTCTATGTTCAAGTGTACAAGCATTGAACGCACTCCAATCCATGTCACCAAACAAAACTATCTTCTGGTTCACTGGCAAAAACACTATCTCATACTTAGACAATTTTATATTGCGCTCTGACATACTAGCTCTTTGACCTATGTGATCATGTAGATCATATGTTGCCATAATAACAACATCTATGTAACCAACTCAGCCAAATTTCCAACAGTATGTACATTCAAAGTGGAGAGAAATAGGGATTTTTATTTATTATTTATTTATTTTTATTTCCTTTTTCAACACAAAGAGATATTTAAGTGGGGATTTTATTAAAAGAGAAATTTTTATTTTAATAAGATGATTTTATTAAATTAAAAGGGAAGTTTTCTTTTAATTAAATGAGGCTTAAGATAAAATGATCAAACCTTAGGAAATATTGAAATAATTAAATTAATTGCAATTTGATGAAGGAAATTGATTTGAATTGAAAATAGTGCAAGGCATTGATTAAGGGAATTAATAAATTGGTTCTATCATTTGATAAATTGAAGAATGGGGCCCAAACTTTAGGTGATCATTTTAGGGTGCATATATTGATAAAAATGTGTGCTAAAATGTTGTCACACTTCTAAGAGTCATTATATCCAAGATTTCTCAATAATGAGGTCTCAAATGATGACTCATAACTCTCTATTCGTGGAGTGCAAGGGTTTATGATGGAGGCTCTCATATTAGACCTAGTTTGTGCCCATGCAAGTACACCATAAAATGAAAGATTCTGTTAGCCCATTTTCATGTCATTGCTAAATTCTTAAGAAAATGGTCTATACTTGCAACATTTTCATGGCTACATCTTTTTTTTTCTGGGCCCTGCAGCATTTTCCTATGTTCTGGCCTGAACCCTAGGAAAAATTTGAATATCTAGCCGTTACCTAAGAAAATGCCCTTGTTTTACCTTGGCCCTGTTATATTTCTTCATTACCTTTTCAGGCCACTTAAATCTCTTATTTGGCATGTGTGCATTTCTCTCCCAAAATGGTCATTTGTTCACTTTATCCCTGGCGGTCATATCTTTTTACTTAGCGAACCGGAAAATACTCTTAGTCGCACATTCCCTAAGTTTTCTGGTAGTTAGCACTTTTTATTCAGTGATTGCCTGATTGTATTGATCGCATAATATCTTGATATCTGGTGGCTTCATGTTAACATTCAGTGTTTCCATGAGTACCTTGTCTTTCTTTAGTAGCCAGTTCATGAATTACAACTCAGGGTTAATACATGTTTTGGCGATTTGGCGAATACCATGGTTCGCATGTTTTCCTGATCTGACTGCAGTTAATAAAATTATTTAGCGACTATGAGAAGTCTTTTGTTCGCACATTTGCCAAATAGCTAAGGGTTAAATGCTTTGGAGGTGTAGACCCATTGTTAGAGGAGGTGTTGATGTGGTGGCTTTTCATTGGTCGTGAGTGGTGAGGTGGATTTGTCGATCAGGCCCAACATCTTAGTCAAGATTCAAGATCAATGGTGGGTGCATGATCACATGGAATCTTTCCAGCCCATGTGATCATGCAACTGCCATCCAATCTTCCATGTGTTCGATGCTTGATTGTGGGTCCGATGATAGGTCAGGCTTTCGTGGCATATCTTGATTGGTGGTGTCAGTGCATAGGTTGAAAAGGTGTCAGTATGTCTGCGTAGGGATTGAGGCTGGGCCTGGTGTCAGAGAAATATGAATTGGCATACCCTAATTGGTCCATGTATGCTAACTAGGATGTTGTCTATGGGTTCGTAGAATTTTGAAAAGGTTAAAGTACTACAGAATCTCATGGCTATTATTACACCATTGGGGTAAGATGCACGATGGTTAAGGTAGTGGTGTAATGACATCCGTTGATCTCCTGACATGTCAGATGGTTGTTAGGCTAGGAGAAAGATTCTTCATTCGATAGTTGTCGTATGATTGCATGGAATCTTTCCATCCCATGCGATCTTGCAACTTGTCGTTGATCTTCTTATGTGGGCCCAAAAGATTTTCTCGGTGTCTTTGGTAGTTGTGATAAAATATTTAGCAGCCCGACAAATATTTCAAGTGTTCGCTGATTCACATGATGATTTGGCAATGCTCTAAATGTCTTGGCGATTCACTAAATGTGCATTCACACATTCTCCAAATAATTTGTTGAGGACATGGCCTTCAGTCGCATATTGCCAGTTAAGGTCAGGGGGTTTGCCAAGGGTTGTGGGATCACTTTGCCAGGTGGTGCAGAATTGGTCAAATCTTATTGGGCAGTTGATTAGTGACTTAGCAGGGATGTCAGAATGTCCTTTGAGCAAAGAAATTTTTGCGTGTCCTCTTGCCAGATTTTGCAACATGGCAGACCCTGATTTGTTAAGCCTTTTATTCATCAAAGTGGATCCAAAGTTACACATAGGCACAGTTGGTGGCTTTTGATTGGTCCACGGGTGAGTGACTGGATGTGTCAGAATGGGACCTAATTTTTTGAGGCTCAGAGGGTCCTGACATCTGGAGTAGATCCAACTGTTGGTGTAAGTTCTCATGAGATGTGTCAAGCCCATGTGAAATTATGCCAGATGTTGATCTCTTCTGTCTCAAGCATTGCTTTGGGGTGGGTCCTGTGTCAGTATGACTGGATGGTTTTAGTGTATTAGGTCATGATAGGTGGCATAAAGTGGGCCCATTTATGGGTCTAAGCAGGTTGGAGGTCTTTATAAATTAGGGTACCAGCTTTGACAAATCTCAGTGGGTTCGCTCATTGATGAAGAAAAGTGGTAGTGCTCTAAATGGTTTAGCAATTCAGTGAATACTGTGTTTGCGTAACTGCTAAACAAATTGGCAGTGAGATAAAGCATTTAGCAAATGTGAGACTTCCTTTTAGTCATTTTTTCACCAAATCTAGCCTGAGTTAGTTTCATTTACTTTGTTTTCTGATTCATAGAGTTAAACTAGGGTTAGGATTTCATTTCTGCAAATAAGAAAAGCTTTGGTCATGTGGTTGCTAAATGTAAACCAGGATTCCTATAAAGGTTAAGCTGAGAAACCCCTGAAAGGGAAATGATCTAATGGTCATTTTCTAAAGATGATCTCAGTTTGATTTCTGGCTGTCGATTGCTGCTGGCACCATGGAAATGACCGTTGCTATCAGGATTTGAATTTTGTAGAAGGTTTTCTTGAAACAAAGGACTAGTTATTAATGCAAAAGTGGCTGGAGTTGGTGGAAATGGTTGCCAACTATTGTAGAGTGGTCCTATGGCTTCATGATTTATTGCAGAGAAGTCTTGTACTGTAAGTAAGTGAGGTTTTGTGCTTGAGGCATGCTACAGATAGATGATTAGACTGATTGGCATGATAGATTTATGGTCCTTGGTTCATTTCTCAAAGATTTTTCATGATTGAGGATCATTTTTAGATCTGGCCAATTGGGTTTCCATCCCCTATAATAAATTCTTGACTGTTCTAGTTGGTGTAGTGGGTGAAACCCTAACCCTACCCTAGTTATCCATAGCTTGTTGCATCCTAACCTATTTGGGATTCCAAGGTGACCAGTGGTATAAATGGCAGGATGTTTGATTTTGTAAAGTTTCCAATTTCTTGGCTGGATTTGGCTCCATATTGAAGAGTCCTTTCCTATATATATTTTCCTTCTTCTCTGCATATAGGGTGTTCTTCTTCTTTGTTGGTTAAGAGAATATAGTGCATATTGTAAAAAAATTTTTTTATGTATGAGGATTTAATATATTCTTACTATTATCAAGCTATTTCCATTTGAATTCTGAATTCATTAATCATACATGAAGGGTGTTTGATTTTTCTATTTGCATTGCCTATGTGTTTGCAAGTGGAGTTGTCTTCATAGGGATGACTGGTTCAGGGTTGGTATTCATGTATCTATGAGATGAGGTGTCAAAGATATGTCATGCTTGTCATCTAGTGGATGCTGGTTAATGTATTATCTATTTATAGGTCTCTTCTAAGGGGAGGGTTAAAATCCTTTAAATGGGTTATAACATACTTGGATACATAGGTGGGTGCTAAGTTGAGGTTTGGTCACGGTGTGTGATTGATGTAAGGCATCAACACATTGAATATATTGTTTTCTTATTTCATAGCTATCTCATGCAATAGGGAATTTGACTCTGTGGCCCATTGGATAAGGCACTGGTCTATGCAAGACTAAGGGTATCTCAGGGGTCTCTTCAACCCAACATTAAAATCATTCAATCAAATACCTTTTCCCTTTCATGTTGGTAGTAGTTATAGGAGGTTCTCTCTGGTCATTAGATTCATTCTGTGCAAGTAGGGCTATTACATAAGAATTGTTTTTATTGGGGTACAGGATACCTAAAAGGGTTTGTAGACTATTCCATAGTAATCTATCTGCAGGCCTATTTTTTATCATGAGGTGTCTTGAGTGTGTAGATAAGGCAATACCCACCTGAGTGATGTGGAGCTCAGAGAAGAAGGAGGATGTTCTTTATCCCCATCAATTGGACTATTTCCTTGTCAAACTTGAGTGCCTAACCTAGATTCAAGCCCAACTATTTGATTCAAGTTTGGTCCTGCAAGGAAAAAGCTCCAAAAAATTGGTGACTCTGCTAGGGAATGAAAAAATTTTACCATTAAGAGTATCCCAGAGTCTTGCTATATTCATTTTGGGGAAGAGTTTCATAAATGTTATAATCTAAAAGTTGTTTTCAGATCTACAAATGTATTGCCTGGATTTGTTGTTGTAAGAACTTTAAGATTATATGTGACTTTGTTGTGAGGAATACCCATAATCTATTGGTGTTTCAAAGAGATTAGTGAAAATTTGTGTCCTCTAAAAGTAGGTGGTGAATCTGTGCTTGAATGAACCTAAGGTGTATAGCCTTATTTTGATTTTTAGTTGAATGAGAAGTGGACAACAACAATCAGCTAAGGCTTCTAGGTATTCCCTATTCAATATTTTCTGTATTTTCACGGTCCTTATCAAATGGTTTTGTCATTAAAGAAAGGACATATAAGTGTGAAGTATGTAATAAAAGTTTAGTGACAAAAGAAGGATAGTTTCAAGTATAGATTTCCTGTCATTGGTCTTGAAGATTTTCAAGTAGACATACAAAAGTTGTAGCCAGTGATGGATGTTCACAGGTTTTCTTTTGTCAAAGGATATGTGCCATTTTGTTATGATGGCATACCTAGTTTCCCTAATAAAATCCCTAATAAAGTCAGAGGATACTTTCCTAAGTTTATTGGGAACCAGTATCAATCAGCAAGAAAACATGTTCAATGCTTTCCTGATGTGATGAATTATTTTGAGGTTTGCCATGAAGACCTATGCATGAAGTTGTTTGTTCAAACTCTAGAAGGTGATGCTAGAGATTGGTTTTCTTTTCTACCACCATGATCTATTTCATCTTGGAGTAAGATGCATTCGGCCTTCATGGAGCAATTTGGAGAAAGGGTAAGCATATCTGATTCTTATAGTAGGTTCTTTAAGATTCATATTAGGAATGGTGAACTTGTCCCATAGTTCAACATCAGATTTGCCAAAGTTTTGACTGAAATCCCTGAAGGTTATAGACCTAATGATCAAGTGTGTGTAAATGTTTATTTTGATGCATTTGATAAGAAAATGAACTACTTGTTGAGGGATAAAGAACCTAGGACATTGTATCAGGCATTTGCAACTGCTATGGACATTGAAAATAATTTGAAATATGGATTGACCAGAGGTCATTTTTCCATGAATGTATGTCGATATAATGAGTATGAAAGAAAAGAAGAATGTAGTGTTGATACCATAGTTCTAAATCAATGTACCAACATTTCTACTGTAGTTTGTAATTAGGTTGAGATGTCAAATCAGAATATGTGTACAAATGTTGTTGAGTCTTTTGCTACTGATGAGACATGTGTTCAGAATGCTACAATAGTAAGATATATTCTAGACCCAGATATGATTGAGCAGTCTACTGGTGCTTTGAGTTGTGAATTAGCTACTGCAGTCAATTATTGTAATATTGATTATAAATGTAATGCTACTGATGTTCCTAGACATGAAATTGCTACTTCCATGTCTCAGTCCTATGAAAATGAAGAGACTAAAAGTTATGTCTCTAATGATGAATCTGAAGTTGCTGCACTAGATGAGGAATGTGACTCACAAACATATCAGTCATAATCAGAGGAACATGGTGCTGAAAGTGGTTACGCAAGTGAGGATGATGAAGGTAGTGCTGTTGAGGTGTCTTCATATGAGTCGGATGCAACATGGGAGGAAGAAAGTAATGATGGAAGTGAACACTCCTATGATAGTGAAGGTATGAATTCTTTTCCTAAATCTAGAAATGAGAGTGTATCTTAGTTTGTGCATTATAGAAATCAGATTGAGTATGAAGATAAAGAAATGGTAATTCAATGTGATATTATTGAGGATGGTCATAAAGATTTGAATACAAGGTTACCTAATGATTTTGCATTGGATAACAAAGTTGCAGCATATAGTAGAGATTTTAGGTGTGAAGTATGGCCTTGCCATAATGATCTTCCTAAACAAAATAATGAAGAAGATGTAATTATGGACACTATAGGCTTGGAAGGTGACGTTGACTGCAAATTTTCATATGATTCTAATTTTTCTTCATATGCTGAGAGTTTTCATGAAGATGAAATGGGTAGTGAGTTTAAAGTGTTTTCTAATACTTTGTATAATGAGGACTATGATGATGAACGACCCATTTTTTGTCATAATGTTCAACAAGGAGTACTACATGGAGTCATTAATCCATTGTTTGAAGAAGACATGGAGGTTTCAGATTTAGGTGAACCAAATATGAATGATGACATACTATCTTCTTGCTGTGAAAGACCATTATGTTCTTCTTCCATTTGTGACAGAGTTATAATTGATAATCTTGCATTCTATTTGGGAGTGGTTTCAGAATTTGATGATGATGACATATGTGAATAAAAATCTTATTATTCACTTGAACTCCAACTAGCTACACCTAAGGACATGCAAGGTCAAGGTATGAATGAATATTTTTATCAAATAAAGTATGTGACTTTTGCATTTCAGATTGATAGCATGCATAAACCAATAGATGAAAATCAGTTTTAGTATAATGGTAGTATTCATGAGCATGCTAAATCATACTTTCATAGTGAGCAAGATGAAGAAAGTGTTTCAAGATTTTATATGCACTATGAAAATGAGGACATATTTTTTGTTTTACCAAATAAGCTGATTGAGAGTATTGATGTGCTTGGTGAAACAATTGGGAAGAAAATATCCAGCTTACCTCAAGAAAAGGTGAATGAAAATCAGGTATATGATAGAGGTAAGAAGTTTTGAAAGTTTCCAGTGGTTCAGGGCCATTGCATGTACATAGTAGAAGTAGTTTTCTTTCTTTCAGTAAAGTTGTTCAGGAAGTTTTTGTAGGTGGTCTTCTTTTCTAGAGATCTAAATTCTTGCCATGCTTGCAAGAGCCATGCATCCCCAACTAGAGCCATTGTTAGCCCATTTTCATGTCATTGCTAAATTCTTAAGAAAATGTTCTATACTTGCAACATTTTCATTGCTACATCTTTTTTTTCTAGCCCCTGCAACATTTTCCTATGTTCTGGCCCAAACTCTAGGCAAAATTTGAATATCTAGTCGTTACCTAAGAAAAAACCCTTGTTTTACCTTGGCCCTATCATATTTCTTCATTACCTTTTTGGGCCACTTAAATCTATTATTTGGCATGTGTGCATTTCTCTCCCAAAATGGTCGCTTGTTCGCTTTATCCTTGGTGGTCATATCTTTTTACTTAGCAAACTAGTGAATACTATTAGTCGCGCATTCCCTAAGTCTTCTGGCGGTTAGCACTTTTTATTCAGTGATTGTCTGATTGTATTGATCGCGTAATATCTTGATATCTGGTGGCTTCATGTTAACATTCAACATTTTCACAAGTAGCTTGTCTTTCTTTGGTCACCGATTCATGAATTAGAACTCAGGGTTAATACATGTTCTAGCGATTCGACGAATACCATGGTTTGCATGTTTTCCTAATCTGACTGCAGTTAATAAAACCATTTAGTGACTATGATAAGTCTTTTGTTCACACATTTTCCAAATAGCTAAGGGTTAAATGCTTTAGAGGTGTGGACCCATTGTTAGAGGAGGTGCTGATGTGGTGGCTTTTCATTGGTCACAAGCGGTGAGGTGGATTTGTAGATCGGGCCCCACATCTCAATCAAGATTTGAGATCAATGGTGGGTGCATGATTGCATGGAATCTTTCCAGCCCATGTGATCATGCAACTACCATCTAATCTTCCATGTGTTCAGTGCTCAGTTGTGGGTCCAGTGATAGGTCAAGCTTTCGTGGCATATCTTGATTGGTGGTGTTAGTGCATAGGTCGAAAATGTGTCATTATGACTACACAGGGATTTTGAGGCTGGGCCCGGTGTTAGAGAAATATGAATTGGCATAACCTCATTGGTCTACGTATGCTGACTGGGCTATTGTTTGTGGGTCTGTGCAATTTCAAAAAGGTTAAAGTACTATAGAATCTCATGGCTATTGTTACACCATTGGAGTAAGATGCACGATGGTTAAGGTAGTGGTGTAGCGATGTTTGTCAATCTCCTGACATGTCAGATGGTTGTCAGGCTGGGAGAAAGATTCTTCATCCGACTGTTGTCATATGATTGCACAAAATCTTTCCATCCTATGCAATCATGCGACCTACTATCAATCTTCTTGTGTGGGCCCAGAAGATTTTCTCGATGTCTTTTTGTCTTTTCTTAGTGATTCAGTGAACGTGCATTTGTGCATTCTCCAAATAATTTGGCGAGGACATAAAGTATTATGTGACTTGGAGATGGCCTTCAATCGCATATTTCCTAGATAAGGTCAGGGGGTTTGCTGAGGGTTGTTGGGTCACTTTTCCAAGTGGTGCAGAATTGTTCAAATCTTATTGGCTGATTGATTAGTGACTTGGCAGGGATGTCAGAATGTCCTTTGAGAAAAGAAATTTTTGCATGTTCGCTTGCCAAATTTTGCAACGTGGCGGCCCCTAATTTGTTAAGCCTTTTATTCAGCACAGTGGATCTAAAGTTACATGTAGGCATAGTTGGTGGCTTTTGATTGGTCCATGGGTGAGTGACTGGATGTGTAAGAATGGGACCTAATTTTCTAAGGCTCAAAAGGTCTTGACATCCATAGTTAATCTTGAAGTTGGCTTAAGTTCTCATGAGATGTGTCAGGCCCATGCAAAATTATGCTAGTCATTGATCTCTTCTATCTCAAATGTTGCTTTGGGGTGGGTCCTATGTCAGTATGACTGGATGGTTTCAACATATCAAGTAGTGATAGGTGGCATAAAGCAGGCCCAATTTTGGGTCTGAGCAGGTTGGAGGTCCTGAAAAATGAGGGTAGCGGCTCCAACAAATCTCAATGGGTTTGCTCATTCATGAAGAAAAGTGGTAGTGCTCTAAATGGTTTAGTGATTCAGTGAATACTGTGTTCACATAACCACTCAGCAAACTGGCAGTGAGATAAAGCATTCGGGGAATGTGTGACTTCCCTTCAGCTACTAGTTTGCCAAATCTAGCCTGAGTTAGTTTCATTTCCTTTTTCCACCAGTTTGTAGAGTTAAACTAGGGTTAGGATTTCCTTTCCATGAATAAGAAAAGCTTCAATCGCATGGTCACTAAATGTAAACCAGGATTCCTATAAAGGTTAAGCTGATAAACCCATGAAAGGGAAAATATCTAACGGTTGCATTTTAAAGATGATCTTAGTTTGATTTCTAGCCGTCGATTGTTCCTGGCACCATGGAAATGACCATCGCTATCAGGATTTGAATTTTGTAGAAGGTTTTCATGACACAAAGGACTTTTTTTTAATGCAGAAGCAGTTGGGGTTGGTGGAAATGGTTGCCAACTTTTGTAGAGTGGTCCTATGGCTTCATGATTTATTACAGAAAAGTCATGTGTTGTAAGGAAGTGAGGTTTTGTGCTCGAAGCATGCTGCAGATAGATGATTAGACTGATTGGCATGACAGATTTATAGTCCTTGGTACATTTCCTAGAGATCTTTCATGACTGAGGATCATTTTTGGATCTAGCTGATTGGGTTTCCATCCCCTATAATAAATTCTTGACTGTTCCAGTTGGTGTAGTGGGTGAAACCCTAACCCTACCCTCATTATCCATAGCTTGTTACATCCTAACCTATTTGGGCTTCCAAGGTAACCAGTGGTATAAATGGTAGGATGTTTTATTTTGTAAAGGTTCCAATTTCCTGGTTGGATTTGGCTCCATATTGAAGAGTCCTTTTCTTGTAGATATTTTCCTTCTTCTCTTCATATAGGGTGTTCTTCTTCTTTGTTGGTTCAGAGAATACAGTGCATATTGTAACCGATTTGTTTTATGTATGAGGATTTAATATATTCTTACTGTTATCAAGCTATCTCCATTTGAATTTTGAAATCATTAATCATACATCAAGGGTGTTTGATTTTTCTATTTGCATTGCCTATGTGTTTGCAAGTGGAGTTATCTTCACAGGGATGACTGGTTCAGGGTTGGTATTCATCTATGTATGAGATAAGGTGTCAAAGACATGTCATACTTTTCTTCTATTGGATGCTAGTCAATGTATTATCTGTTTATAGGTCTCTTCTAAGGGGAGGGTTAAAATCCTTTAAATGGGTAATAACATACTTGGATACATAGGTGGGTGCTAAGTTGAGGTTTGGTCATCGTGTGTGATTGATGTAAGGTATCAAGACATTGAATATATTGTTTTCTTATTTCATAGCTATCTCTTGCAATAGGGCATTTGAATCTATGGCCCATTGGATAAGGAACTAGTCTATGAGAGACTAAGGGTATCTCAGGGGTCTCTTCAACCCAACATTAAAATCATTCAATCAAATACCTTTCCCTTTCATGTTGGTAGTAGTTATAGGAGGTTCTCTCTGGTCTTTAGATTCATTCTATACAAGTAGGGCTATTGCATAAGAATTGTTCTTATTAGGGTACATGATACCTAAAAGGGTTTGAAGACTATTCCATAGTAATGTATCTGTAGGCCTGTTGTTTATCATGAGGTGTCTTGAGTGTGCAGATAAGGCAATACCCACCTGAGTGATGTAGAGCTCAAAGAAGAAGGAGGATGTTCTTTATCCTCATCAATTGGACTATTTCCTTGTCAAACTTGAGTGCCTAACCTAGATTCAAGCCCAACTATTTGATTCAAGTTTGGTCTTGCAAGGAAAAGATCCAACAGATTCAAAGAGGAAAAGAAATCATCTTAGTTTCCATGATCATCAAGTATGCATGCAAATGAAAAGGAAAGCTATTCTATATGATAACAATCCATGATTGAAAGCTAATCTATGAAAGGAAATGCTTATGCAAGATTAATCTATGAAAAGAAATATGAATCTAATCTAATATGCAAATGCAAGCTTAATCTAAATGGATTGCCATGGAAGCATTAAAGAAGAAGAAAAGAAAAGAGAAGCTTCAATATCTAAGCTCAAGTGCTCAAGAATCTTCTCCAAAATTTCTCTCCAAACCTGCTTTATAACAACACAAAAAATCAAGATGCATGAAAATGAGAAGGAGAGGGCTCCTTTTAAAGGAAAGTGAATGGTCAAGATTAAGAGGCAAAAACAAATAAGCAATGGTGGAGATTAAATTTTCATTGATCCATGTGCTCAAGATTTTTTTAAGAGGAAAAAGATGAAAAAGGCCCACCACTTAAAAGTATGTGCATTCAAAGTGGAGAGAAAAAAAGATTTTTATTTATTTTTTATTTATTTTTATTTCCATTTTCAACACAAAGAGATATTTAAGTGGGGATTTTGTTAAAAGAGGAATTTTATTTTAATAAGATGATTTTATTTAATTAAAATGGAAGTTTTCTTTTAATTAAATGAGGCTTAGGATAAAATGATCAAACCTCAGGAAATATTGAAATAATTAAATTAATTGCGATTTGATGAAGGAAATTGATTTGAATTGTCAATATTGCAAGCCATTGATTCAGGGAACTGATAAATTGGTTCCATCATTTGATAAATTGAAGAATGGGGCCCAAAGTCTAGGTGACCATTTTAGGGTGCATACAACTCCTAACAGAGTCCATCCTCTCACAAGAAACTTTCATACTAGTGCATCTTTTATGGGCATCATTCCTACTGTGGTTTACTCTTGGTTCAAGAGGTTCCCTAGTTAACATGTCATGTGTCATTGTGTTATTGTGTATGAATATCTTTCTATGGTTATTGGTTACATAACTTACATGGTTACAATCTATTGAAGTTGATAAAAGTTATATTTATCTGATAACTGATTCACCCCGCCCCCTTCTTAGTTATCTTGGCAGACTTTACTTTCTAACAATTGGTATTAGAGCAACAGGTCCTTGAAGGAAAAGTTTAACAACTTAAGGAGATCCATAGTGAGTCTGTTGGTGTTTAAAAATGCTTATGCCAATAGGGGCTACCAATATGCCTTGAGAATAGTATTAGGAATGGTTAGTTCCAAGTATGAGAGCTTTGCAAGACAACTGGACCAACTATAGGGACAAGACTGCCCTCTTCACTTCTGGCTCTACAAACCCATGGCAGGTGCACCTAATCCAGTAACTTATGGCATTTTAGGACTCTGGACTGGATTAAAAAAAATAGATGATAGCAAGAGACTACTAAATGTTAACCAAGCATTCATTGAATCTCAATTTCTATGAAGGGTAAAATGGCCTTGTGAAGGGTATATGACTACCAACCAAATAACACAAATTAAAATTGAAAAGGTCTTGATAAATGAGGATGGAAAGAAGTAAACACAAGCCAATCAGGCATTGGACTCAACTAAATGTACTAATCCTTAATTAGTGCCATTATCCATTGGGCAGACCTCAAATATAGATATTGAAACATGAACCAACTAATGTCAAAGACTCATAGCCATAAACATAAACATTCCAGCCCATCCACTACTTATAGTATCCTTCTGTAGACAAACTAAAATGAATCTATGCCCTATCTAAAGTATATTTCACTTGATCCTTGATCAAGAACTAAAGAATAGAACACATACAAAGGTAACCCTATGCAATGGATCAAAAAATCCAAAACTCACAAGATTGACACCAAGGAGAGACTTGAAAGCTTGAAATATTTATATTAAGTATGATGAGTCATGTACATGTTCAAAGCATAAAAGAGAGGAAATCACTTCAATAACCTGCAAAAGACTACAAGGAAATTCTATTCAATCTCATACAATGTGATACAGCCTACTACAACCCCCTGGAACTAACTGTAATCAAAACCTCTGGACTGATTAAAATTCAAACCATTACTCTATCAAAAAACTAACTACTTATACCACTAGCTACCTTGGAATTCTCAAAGAGAATGCAATAAGCTTAGGGTGACTAGGGTTAGGGTTTCAACTACCCAACCAATCAAAAATACATAAAAATTTATTGCAAGGGAAAGAAAATAGGCAACTCAGAGAGAAAAGATCTCAGGCAGATTTGTAATTATGAGCACCATTGAGATTAGGATAGAAAACTAGGAGTTTGCCTTGAGAAACAGTCTAATCAGACACCTACAAACACAACTCAAGCCATTCTTATCATCTTTTACATGGCACCAAAGTCTCTACAATCAATCAATAAGCCTGTTGGACCACTCTGTAACAGCTGGAAACCAACCAAATCAAATCTGGCCACTGGAACATTCAATTTTAGTCCTTCTGGTCACAGGAAATCCATTAAAAATTCAAATCTATAGAGAAATGGCTATTTCCATGGTGCCATTAGTGTATCAATAGTCAATATTCAAATCTTGATCAAATTTATATTGTGGTCATCAGATCTACTTCCTCTTTCTTGGGCTTCTCAAGGTTAACCTCTAATAGGAATCCTAGTTTACATTTAGCAATTATGCGACAAGGCATTTCCTCATTCATGAAAAGAAACTCTAACTCATCATTTAACCCAATTAACTGGTGACTGAAGGAGAGAACTTTACCTTGGTAACCCTTTTGGTGAACTGGTGATTGAAGACATTTCACCAATTCGCAAAAACAATAGCAACACTGCTAAAAGAATTTAGTGATCACATGACTACACATTCGCTAGATCACTAAATCAATTGGATCCTCTGCTAAATATCATGTGAACAAGTGAACGTTTTGAAAATATATCAGGCCACAAAACATATTATCAGGACCGCCAAACTACCCAAACCCACAAATGGGCCTACTTTTAAGCCACATGTCACCGTATCATTCGCTGGTGCTACTTGGTCATCATTGATATAGGACCTACCATTTCATTCACATCACTGAGATTATGATTCCAGATCGATGGCCAGTCTCATTCCCTCATGAGTTAAAAGATTCCATTTGATTATATGCCTGTCATTGATCTCACCCCTCTACCACTTGAAGAATTTGGCCCCACTGACAAGTTTCCACCTTAGCACACCTGGCCTAATCAGAAAAAGGCACTTCAACAACACCTGGCACCATGGTCCCACAATCCTCAACAAACCCCTTGACTTTATTTGGTGAATACATGACTGAAGGATTTTTCCCATTCACTGAATGTTTTAGCTAACTGCTATTTCATTTGGAGATCATGTGAATGCTTATTCGCCAATTTGCCAAGTCATTTGGAACTTCACCAAATCATTCCATGAATAAGCGAACATGAAGAAGTTTGTAAGAGCTGCTAAACACTTTATCACAACCACCAAAGACACTGAGAAACTTACTGGGCCCACCAAGGAAAATCAATGGCTGTCGTATGATCTTATACCTCTAACACGCTCTATGCAAAATTATGCTGTCCATCCAATTTTCCACTGTGTACTACCTCAAAACCTAAGGGACCACATCATCTAAGAAAATGGCGACTGAAGACCTCTTCACCAATTCATGGAATACTTTTGCATCATAACCAAAATATTTAGCAAATGTGTGAATGCAAGACATTTAGAGTATCACCAATTTATCATGTGAATCAGCGAACATGACAAGAATTTATCAGCGCTGCTAAAA
This sequence comes from Chamaecyparis obtusa, assembly GCA_027943335.1. Classification (NCBI taxonomy): domain Eukaryota; kingdom Viridiplantae; phylum Streptophyta; class Pinopsida; order Cupressales; family Cupressaceae; genus Chamaecyparis; species Chamaecyparis obtusa. Next base: position 39,049 of record BSBK01010500.1, read on the forward strand.
TGTTATCCAGACTACCAAAAGCATTGAAAGATTCCACCGGGCCTGCACAAGAAGATCAATGGCTATCACATGATCTCATGGCTTTGACATACCCCTTGCAAAAACATGACAACCATTGATGCTCTGACATATCAGGACCCACTAAAGATCAAAAAACCTCAGCCCCACTACAGCTACCAAATCATGACCTCATGGACCAATAAGAAAAAGCTGGCATGACACACCTGGCATGTGGACCTGCTCAAGAAGAAGGGCAACATCACAAAAGGAAATCAATAGTGGGCATAATTTTGCATACTTCTAACACAATCCATAAGATCATACGCCCACCATCGATTTACTTGCAAGTGTCAGGACCCTCCAACAAGCCCAAAACTAGGTCCCACTATCAATTGCCAACACATTACTTCATGGACCAATCACAACCCACCAACTACACCTACGTGTCGATGAGGGCCCACAACAATAATTCTTTATTCACCTACTACAGACATAACCCCTGAGTGATTTAGTGAATACGCGATTGAGGCATTCTCCAAGTTGCCAAATACTTTTCTTAACCACGGTCAGACCTAGAGAATACACGAACAAAAGCTTTTGCCAATTTGCTGAATGATATCTTAACCTTGGGTTATATTACAAGAACACAAAAACAAGGTAGTCGGGTATTCACTGAATAAAAAGACATAACCACCAAGAATGTTGGAGAATATGCAACTAACCACATTTTCCAGTTCACCGAATAACATAAAGGCATGGAAAAGTATTACCCGATTTAGCGAAGACTGGGCAAGGAAATAGCCACATGCTCAAAGGGGATTTTAAGTGGCCTGAAGAAGTAACTAAGAAATAGAATAGAGCCATGAGATAATAAGGGTTTTTTGCATGTAATGGCCAGATTTTTGAAATTTTGCAATGGTTTGAGGCTAGTGACATGAAAATAGTTGTAGAGACCAGTAGAAAAAGGCCAGAGCCATAAAATTTTTTTTGGGTGCTAACAGTGGCTCTAGTTGGAGATGTGTGCCTCCTGTAGGCACATCAAGGACCTCAGATCTCTAGGAAAAGAAAACCACCCATTGGAAAAACATAGAGACCTAAAAAAACATAGGAAACAGGAAAAGGAAAACACACAACAGAAAAAGGGAAAGCTATACAAAGTGTACATTTTTTACAAAAAACCTACAGCATCAAACATGGGTTAGTCTTTTCCTCTGTCAAAAATTTGGTTTTCATTTCTTCCTTCATGAGGCACACTAGACATTTTACTTTCACTTGTTTCACTAGGCATGTCAACATGTTCAACCAACATATCAGGAAGAACAAAGTAGTTATCTTCATAGTGCATGTAAAATTTTTTGACACTCTCTCCATCTTTCTCACTATGAAAGAAAGATTCAGCATACCCATAAATAGTACCATCAGATAGAGACCTATTTCTTTCCACTGATTCATGTATGCTCTCAACTAGAAACACAAAAGATTCATATTCTTCCTATAGAAAGGCCTCATTCATACCTTGACTTTGCATTTCCACAGGTGTAACTAACTGGAACTCAAATGACATCACATTCAATCACTATTTCTTTGCCTTCATACCTTGAGGATGAGTTACTCTTAGAACCAACAGGCTCACACTGATTTGTGCAATGCAAAAACTGAGAAACAATTTCATCTTCAGATTTAGAAAGATAAGACATACCTTCACTGCCAAAGGAATGCTCACTTCCATCAATACTCTCTTCCTCCCATGATGCATCTGATTCACATGAGGACACATGAACATCACTGCCTTCATCATTCTCACCTAAATAACCACTGAAATCACATTCAGACATCTCTGAATGAATGGAAGATCCTACACACCTTGATCCTAATTCCTGCTCACTGCCACAATCTGAATACTCCTCTAACAAAACTTCATCAGTAGAAGTACCCTTAGCATTAGACATGGATTGTTCTAGAATACAACTTATATTCCCCATTTGCTGACGATCCCGTTGCAACTTATTCCATTCATCATCATCAGAAAACTCCTCTAAGAACAACCACTTAAAATCATTCAAAGAAGAGATGCATTTTGGGGGTAGATTTAGATACCAATTAGATGCAACCCCTTTCAGGGATCTCCCAAAAGACATCATACTAACATCCTCCTCAAAAATTTGATATTCTATAATGAATCTATAGAATGCTAGGACATGCTTCACTGCTAAATCAGACTGACAATCGAAAATAGGAATTAGATCCAAAAGCTCACTAGGGAAGGAATGAGGGGACCTTGGAAGATCATAACTCAAAGGTCCATCCAACTTGAGGAAACCCAGCCACCTAAACTGGATTTTCCCTTCATTATTCATTTGACTTAATACAATAATTCCATAGAATTTTGTAGAGATGCAACTAAAAACCTTGAAGTATGCAACCTCTATTCACATCTTATCCCTTCTTAGTGCTTGATCACTTAATAAGGAAACATTTAGACCTTGAAAAATACCTAGGAAACTTGCAGCAGAAGACCTTGTTGATTGGAAAGTAGGGTAGATCTAGAGCTCTCCATGAAGCTCCATTAGGTTCTTTGCAATATAGAGTCACCACCTCCTTGAAAAGGAAAATGTTTGTACTTTCTCTTTGTTTCTTCTTCCAATCAACACACAAACTTCCCTAGGGTTCACTGCTTATCAAAAGGAACACTGATCAAATAGAGAAAATCAGAGTCACCACTCACACCATATGAGAAGATTTTAGGAAATGCTTTGTTTTTATATCAGACTCTTTATCATTAACCAAGACTCTGGGATGATCTATCCAAGCAAGGAATTGAGCATCTTAAGCTTGCTATCTTTTACTTCTTCCCTAGTAGAGTCACCATCTTGTTGGTGTTTAAAAATTCTTATGCCAATAGGGGCTGCCAATATGCCTTGAGACTAGTATTAGGAATTGGTTAGTTCCAAGTATGAGAGCTCTACATGACAACATGACCAACTATAGGGACAAGACCACCTTCTTCACTTCTGGCTCTGTAAACCATGGCAGGTGTACCTAATCCAGTAAATTATGGCATTTTAGGACTTTGGACTAGATTAAACAAAGTAGATGATAGCAAGAGACTACTAAATGTTAACCAAACATTCATTGAATCTCAATTGCTATGAAGGGTAAAATGGCCTTGTGAAGGGTATACTACTATCAACCAAACAACAAATAAAACTTGAAAAGGTCTTGATAAATGAGGATGGAAAGAAGTAAACAAGAGCTAATCAGGCATTGGACTCAATTGAATGTACTAATCCTTGATCAATGCTATTATCCATTGGGTAGACCTCAAATATAGACATTGGAACATGAACCAACTACTATGAAAGACTCATAGCCATAAACATAAACATTCCAGCCCATCCAATACTTATAGTATCCTTCTATGGACAAACCAAAATGAATCTATGCCCTATCTAAAGTATATTTCACTTGATCCTTGATCAAGAACTAAAGAATAGAACACATACAAAGGTAACCCTATGCAATGGATCAAAAAATCCAAAACTCACAAGATTGACACCAAGGAGAGACTTAAAAGCTTGAAATATTTATATTAAGTATGATGAGTCATGTACATGTTCAAAGTATAAAAGAGAGGAAACCACTTCAATAACCTGCAAAAGACTACAAGGAAATTCTAGTCAATCTCATACAATGTGATACAGCCTGCTACAACCCCTTGGAACTAACTGTAATTAGAACCTTTAGAATGATTAAAATTCAGACCATTACTCTATCAAAAAACTAACTACTTATACCACTAGCTACCTTGGAATTATCAAAGAGAATGCAATAAGCTTAGGGTGACTAGGGTTAGGGTTTCAACTACCCAACCAATCAAAAATACATAAAAAATTACTGCAGGGGAAGGAAAATAGGCAACTCAGAGAGAAAAGATCTCAGACAGATTTGCGATTATGAGCACCATTGAGATCAGGATAGAAAACTAGGAGCTTGCCTTGAGAAATAGTCTAATCATCCACCTACAAACACACCTCAAGCCATTCTTCTCATCTTTTACATGGCACCAAAGTCTCTACAATCAATAAATAAGCCCACTAGACCACTTTGCAGTAGATGGAAACCAACCAAATCAAATCTGTCCACTGGAACATTCAATTTTAGTACTTCTGGTCACACGAAATCCATTAGAAATTCAAATCTATAGAGAAATGGCTATTTCCAGGGCACCATCAGTGTATCAACAGTCAATATTCAAATCTTGATCAACTTTATATCATGGCCGTTAGATCTACTTCCTATTTCCTGGGCTTCTCAAGCTTAACCTCTAAGAGGAATTCTAGTTTACATTTAGCGATTATGCAATGAGGCATTTCCTCTTTCACGAAAAGAAACTCTAACTCATTATTTAACTCCACGAACTGGAAACTGAAGGAGAGAACTTTACCTTGGTAACCTTTCTAGTGAACTGGTGACTGAAGACATTTCGCCAGTTTGCAAAAATAATAGCAACACCACTAAAAAAATTTAGTGATCACACGACTACACGTTCACTAGATCACTAAATCAATTGGATCCTCCACTAAATATCATGCAAACACGTGAACATTTTGAAAATATATCAGGCCACCAAAAATATTATCAGGACCACCAAACTACCCAAACCCACAAATGGGCCCGCTTTTAAGCCACATGTCACCATATCATTTGCTGGTGCCGCTTGGTCATCACTGATATAGGACCCACCATTTCCTCCACATCACTGAGATTCTGATTCTAGATCAATGGCTAGACTCATGCCCTCATGAGTTAAAAGATTCCATCAAATTATAGGCCTGCCATCAATCTCACCCCTCTACCACTTGAAGAATCTAGCCCCACCGACAAGTTTCCACCTCAGCATACATGGCCCTATTAGAAAAAGGCACTTAAACAACACCTGGCACCATGGTCCCATAACCCTCAACAAACCACTTGAATTTATTTGGTGAATACATGACTAAAGGATTTTGCCCATTCACTGAATGTTTTAGCTAGCTGCTATTTCATTTGGAGATCATGTGAATGCTTGTTTGCCAATTTGCCAAGTCATTTGGAACTTTTCCAAATCATTCCGTGAATAAGAGAATAGGAAGAAGTTTATCAGAGTCACTAAACACTTTATCACAACTGCCAAAGACACTAAGAAACTTACTGGGCCCACCAAGAAAAATCAATTGCTGTCGTATGGTCTTATACCTCTGACATGCTCTATGAAAAATTATGTCATCCATTTGATTTTCCACCATGTACCACCTCAAAACCTAAGGGCCCACATGATCTAGCGAATTGGTGACTGAAGACCTTTTTCCCAGTTCACGGAATACTTTTGCGTCATAACCAAAATATTTAGCGAATGCATGAATGAATGCTCACTGAATTGTCAAGACATTTAGAGTATCGCCAATTTATCATGTGAATCAACAAATACGATAGGAATTTATCAGCATCTCTAAAATGTTATCTGGACTACCAAAAGCACTGGAAGATTCAACCGAGCCTACATAAGAAGATCAACGGTTGCTGCATGATCATATGGCTTTGACATACCCCTTGTGAAAACATGACAACTATTGATTCTCTAACATACCAAGACCCACTGAAGATCAAAAAACCTCAGCCACACTACAACTGCCAAATCATGACCTTATGGACCAATAAGAAAATGATGGCACGACACACCTGGCATGTGGACCCGCTTGAGAAGAAGGGAAACGTCACAAAAGGAAATCAATGGTGGGCATAATTTTGCATACTTCTCACACACTCCATAAGATCATATGCCCATTGTCGATTTACTTGCAAGTGTTAGGACCCTCTAACAAGCCCAAAATTAGGTCCCACCATCAACTGCCAACACATTACTTCATGGACCAATCACAACCCACCAACTACACCTATGTGTCAATGAGGGCCCACAACAATAATTCTTTATTCACCTACTGCAGACATAACTCCTGAGTGATTTAGTGAATGCGCGACTGAGGCATTCTCCAAGTTACCAAATACTTTTCTTAACCATGGTTAGACCTAAAGAATACATGAACAAAAGCTTTCTCCAATTCACCAAATGATATCTTAACCTTGGGTTATATTATAAGAACACACAAACAAGGTAGTCAGGTATTCACTGAATAAAAAGACATAACCACCAGGAACTTTGGAGAATACACGACTAACCACATTCACCAGTTCGTTGAATAACATAAAGGCATGGAAAAGTATTACCCAATTCAGTGAAGACTAGGCAAGGAAATAGCCACATGCTCAAAGGGGATTTTAAGTGGCCCAAAAAAGTAACTGAGAAATAGAACAGAGCCATGAGATAATAAGGGTTTTTTGCATGTAATAGCTAGATTTTTGAAATTTTTCAAGGGTTTGAGGCTAGTGACATGAAAATAGTTGCAAAGACCGACAGAAAAAGGTCAAAGCCATAAAAAAATTTCAGGGTGCTAACAGAGTCATTTTAGGAAAGAAAGCCCCAAGTTTGATGGAGTAAACTTTGACAGCTATAAAGAAAACATGAAGACGCATTTACTTTATTTAGGTACAGGTTATTGGTTAATCACAAAGAATTAGAAGACAATCATTGATGAGGATAAAATTGAAGATTGTACTTATGGAGAAAGAGATGTATTCATGTGCAACACACTTTCTAGAGAAGCACTTTTGTGAACCCTTCTAGAAAATGAGTACAGTCAGGTAAAATATTTAAAGACATCTCATGAATTTTGGTTATCTTTACATTCTACTTTTGAAGCTGATGAACATGCAAAGAAAGTCAGGTTACATAATTGGATAGGTGCATTTGGAGATATAAGAATGATGGAAGATGAATCTGTTAAAAGCTATATTGGTAGAATGTTAGAGATTATTGTAGGTAGAAAATCTTGTGGAGGAACCATGATAGAGAATGAAGTAATATAGAAATTTTTGAGGATATTGACTTGTTAGGAATGGGAAATACTGAGAGGGGGGGGGGGGGGTGAATCAGTATTTCAACAACTTTTGCCCAATTATGGATATTATTAATTACTTTGCTGCATATGAAGATAATCAAACTAATTTATAAACATAGCACAATCTGCACATAACTCACAACACAAGATTTGTTCTCGAGGAAACCCAGTCAAGGGAAAAACCCCGGTGGGGAAGGTACCCACAAATAAGATCACTATAATATAAGTATCCTGTTAGGGATATTGTGACCCTGTTAGGAGTCAATTCAGTACATACAATGATCTATCCCTGTTAAAGGACTTTAGGCCCTGTTAAAAGCCTCAACCCTGTTAAAGGTTGTCAACCCTGTTAAAGGTTGTTAACCCTGTTAAAGGTTTAGTAACTGTTTGCAAGATGAGCCCACTGCCCAACCATGCAATGCTGATCACTAGATGAACCCACTGTCCACCTTAGCAATGCTGATCACCAGATGAACCCACTGTCCACCTTGGTAATATAATTGTGTTCTCTGATCACTGTACTACTTTAGTTCAACTTTGCAATCATAGCCTTAACTGCTATCTCAATTTACATCAACTTTCTCAAGTTCGCATCACAATTAGCCAATGCCTTTTTTCAGCATACAATTCGCATTTCAATTATCACATTATCATCATATCATCATCATCTTCTTCATACAAGGTACAATTCTTTACCTTTATATATAACATAATAAATCAATCATATGTCATCCCACAATATCACAAATAACTTTTCATAATCTTTGTCAACTGTCGGCTTGAACTCTATTCTGTCGGCCTTAACTGTCTTCACTAAACTTTGAATAACTTCATCTGTACATAGCAAAATCTCTTGCGCTGTTAACTAAAGGTTCTTTACACATTCTAGATGCTTCATTTTACTCCGTAAATCAAAATATTTGTTAACTAAAAAGATATAACCATTTTACCAAAACTGTACACGTTACATCAAAATTCACATAACACCGTCGGCTTCCAGGTGCTGTAACTTTTTCAAATCTTATCCAAACATTATGCGCTATTAATCATAGCTGAATAGCATAATTAAAATGCTACAACTTACTCTGCAAAACCTAATTCCATCAAAATAATTTTCTGCAAAAATATTTTCTTCTCGGGTACACTGTCTGCCTGTGTGTCACTGAATATTACTAAATCATCTCTAACTTTCAATCTATTTCACATAAAGACTTGTGCTATCAACTGAAGATAAATAATAATATGTTCTAGCTTCCATTAACTCTGTATAAGCTAATCTTCAATAGAAAATTACTTATCAACAAAACTGTCCTCTGCTTCCCTGTCAATTCACTGAAACTCAATATGTAAGAACTGAAAAACATATATAACTTCTGCAATCACATGATATCTAAAATATATAACATGTATGACATCTGAATAACATATCTGACTTTTGCAACACATATATCACATATAATCCATCATAATCCTTCTGATCTCTGCAAATACACTGTCAGAATAATAGAAATTGATAAACATATGTTGCCATAATGACAACACTTATGCATATATTACAATCTCCATACCAACAATCTCCCATCAGTCCATATTCCCAACAATCTCAATTGCCAGTAATCCAAATTGCCAACAATCTCCCCCTTTGTCATTGATGGCAACATATGGGAAAATTGACTAAAAACAAAATGTTTCAATCATTCAAGAAATAACTGATAACAAAAATTGAAGTTCAACAAAAATATTTGAAGTTCAAATTTTATTGATCAAAAGATATTTACATGAAAGATTTTTACATTGCTCATAATCATACTCATGCTCATGCTCCCCCTTAGAATATTCTCCTTTCTATTTACAAACTGACTCTATTTACAATTTTCTGTACATTCCTCCTCCTTTGTGTATTATCTACCTTTGACATCAATTTTCTGTACATTTCTCCCCCTTTGACATCAATGAAAAAAATGATGTCTTCTAATGTAGAGCTGGTAAACTATCAATGCAATCTGCATATTCTATTTTCCAAGCTGAAAAATCTGTGTCCCATGCTTTCTTCATTGCATCTGAAACACTAAGCAATGTGCTTAGTCCATAAGCTGCAATCTGACATCCCTGTAAAGAATTAGAGCTGAATTTGTCATAAGGTATTTTGGCTTTCAGACATTCACTCAATTATTCTTCAACAATGAATAATTTCATTGAAACATGCTCTCTCAAGATGCTCATTTTGTTTATCTTGTGCTCCTTCTCTAAGTTCAGGTTTCTGAGCTCTGCTTTCAACTGCCTTATTGTTTTCTCAACTGTCAAAATCTTTGCATTTGGAGTCATCAAAATGGTAGAAGCTGTTAGAATTTCTTCCTCCTTCTTCTTTATTTTCTCATCCTCAGTCAATGTGACTGATTTCACACAATCAATGTACAATTTCTTTCCAATCTCAAAAACATTCCTTAAGCTTTTAATAGTTGTCTCTAAATTTACAATATCACTTCTAATACTTGCACAAATATTATTCAAAACTTCTGCATCAAATTCTTCTTGTGCTTTTATTCTAGCTACATCCTTAAGATTAGTAAATTCAGAATCAAAAGCTTTCATAACTGAGATGGCTTTTACTTTTACCTCTGCCTCTGCAATCTTGCTGCTAATTACACTTTCCAATCTGTTAGTAAGCTCTGCTAGCTTAACCTCAAGGTCTTTGACCTTCTTATTCTTTCCAATGATTTTGTTAAGTGATGCCAACAAGTTTAGTTGATCATCATCATCAACATCCTTAGAAAGCTGTTCAAAAATGGAACTTCCTGATGATTTTTCTGCTGATTTCTCACTTGTACTCAGGATTTCTTTACCTTTACCTGTTGGTTCAGGGGTAGGTTGTTCTGGTTGCTCTAGTTGTTCTACCTCTTTATGTTTCTCTGGTGGCTCAACCTCTTCTGCTTTTTGCTCTGCAGGAGCTTCCTGTTCTACCTCTGTGCTAGGTGCTTTCTGCTCTGACTGTTCTGCTTGCTCTTCCATTTCCAAATTGTCAACAATGTTGTCCAATTGGATGAACATACCTTCATCAATCTCCAAGGTCACAGTGATATCTTCAACTTCCATGGTGTCCTTACCAACTTCAACTTGTGCTTGTGCCTCTGGTTGCACTTTTGCTGGTATTTGTGCTTGAGCTTTCTGTGCTGGTGGAGGTCTAGGGGCTTCCTCCAACACTATCTTTCCTGAAACAATCTCTGCCAAAACTTTTATTATTGCTTCCTCTGTTTCTTTCCTCACCTCTTCATACTTTCCTGCCATAATCATTAATGTCCTTCTTTTTGTCCACAGTAGTGTTCCAACATGAACAAGTAGCTTCTTTAGATAATCAAGACTATTGTCAGTAACAAATTTCTTCAAAATTGTTTCCCTGATTTTCAGGTCTTCTGAATGAGCTCTCTGATGTCCATCAATCAGTCTCTGGTATAGCTCTTCACGTACTTTGCCTTTCAAAAATTCAATTTTATTGCCTTTTCTATACAAAAATTTACTTGTGTTGTTAACAATGTTCAACTTCTCAGAAAAATTGTATGAATCAAAGTACTTATTTACTCTAGAGAAATCTCCACTAGTATCAATCTCTTTATTCAATTTACTAATATCTGGTTTCCATGTCCTTTTCTTCTTCTCAGGTTCATCTATAGCAATAGGTGGCATTCTTGCTGGTGGCACTATGGTTTTCTGCCTTTTACCTAGTCCGATTGCACTCATTTTCACTCTTTTCTGCCTTTGCTGTTCAGTTTCTTTAGGTGCCTGTATTTCTTCTTCAGGTTCAACCTTTACTTTAATAGGTGTGGGGGCTGGAGCTGAGGTTTCTTCTTGTGTGGCTCCAACTGCTTCTTCAGTCAATTTGACTACTTCAGTTGTTCTCTTCACCACTTCATACTCTTCCTCACTCAATCCACTTTTCTTGAATATTCTTTTCATTGTGGCTTCCACTCTCCTTTTTGATTGCTCCTTTTCATTTGCACCGACTGTCATGCTGTACACTTCATCATAGGTGCCAAATCTCTTTGCATGTGCTTCAATTTTGCACTTCAGTAGTCGGCCAATGTAGCCTTCTACCTCATTGGCTTCAACCTCATACCCAAGAGGGTCCACAAATTCAACTCTAGGTTCTATTGCTTCAATGTATGTAAAGTTAGTATCAACCATAAAGCAAATCTCATTCTTATACTTCCGAACCAAGGAAGAATGTATCCTTGTTCTATGCATACACAACTCCTGAAATGTTTTCAAAACCAATGATACACTGCCATCCACTTTCTCATTGAGCCTAGTCTGATAAACAGCATTTATTCTATCCATGGTGCAGTCACCATCATTCCAATTAGTAGCAAATGGAAATCTCCTATATATGTGAAAGAAAATATATGTGATCAATGAAGAAAATCTGAATTGTGAATTCTTCACCTTCCTTATTCTCTCAAAATTTTCAAGTAACTGAATTCTCAAAATTTCACACAAATCTATCTTTTTCTTTTCTACACACATAAGATAGGCTGCATGTACTATTCCTGCTGGCATATCATCCTCTCTAGCACTTGCACAAAATTTAGTTGCCAAAATTTTACATAAATATCTTACATCATCCTGTCTAATCTTACTTATAACAATCCCTCGGCCATTGTAGGAAGACCCAGTGTTTTCTAAAACTATATTCTTTATTTTTTTCTCATTTAAGGGCATCTCTCCTTCCTTTGATAATCTGGTCACTTCGTGAATTAGATCAGAAGTAATATCTATTACTCTATCTTCCATCCAAAACTTTCCATCATGTATTCTACTCAAAATAATCTTTGTACATTCTTCATCATCAAATTCATGTTTGAATGAATAGTTCACAATCTCATTGTTCTCCATATGTTCATACCCTTGTTTAATAGTCATATCCTTATTGTACAGTAACTGAAAATCATTATTAATTTCAAGTGGTGCTATCTTCTCAACTTTACAGCTTAAATAACCTTGCACATTTTCCAAATGTAAAACACCATCTAGAACGGTCGACAAAGCTAGGGTTTCATCATATATCTCTGGTCTAACTGGTTCCTTCTTCATCTTAGGTCTATTCTTATCCTTAATGCTATGAAACATGCTTGTAGTCATCTTGTATTAACTGATTATCCCTTCAGAGTAACTTCTGTGCCAAGATAAATACCTCAAAGTCGCTGATTAGGGTTCCAAGCTGATAATTTTTGATAACCTTGCTTCAAATCACCTTAGAACTTGCTCTTCGTGCTTTCAATTCTCTTCTATTCACTTTGTGTCTATGATTAATCTAATTTCGGTCTTATATCATTCCATAATTACTATCTCTGACATCTCATCTACCCGTTTTTCCGGTTTTGCCACTCAAAATGCCAGAACACTGATTTCCTGTGACTGTTTTTGTAAATCTGCTCTAAAACTCACAAAACATCATAAAAATCTTTGTGCTCTTAACTGGAGCATTAGTACATCATAACAAATCTACATTTAACTTCACAAAACTTAATTCATCCAAAATTCTAAGTTATGCTAATTCTAAGTTCCTAAAATACTGAAAATAACAGAATTCAAATGCTCAAAGAAGAGTTAGATAAGGTTTCGATCTTACCATCATCTATAAAACTTTTCTTACCACTTTCCATACACAATAAACTTGCTTGTTCCTTTGCTTCAACAAATTTTACTTCATTTTCATTGCTACAGCATGATTTCACTGTATTTCCTGCATTCATATTCCTTCTTTCAAAGTTTCTAGGGTTAGGGTTTAGATCATACCTTCTTGTGTTCATTCTGCAAAATCTTGCTGTATGTCCCACCTTATAGCATATCTGACATCTCATTTCATTTGGTACATATCTGGAATCCTTGATGATTCAACTGTGTTCTGCAATTCCTTGCAATGTGTCCAGCTTTGTTGCATCTATAACAAACTATCATATTTCTTCCTTTCATGCCATCATTTGTTCTTTGACCTGCAAAGTTAGTACTTCTAGATATTCTATTTTCAATAACCTTATTATTCTTACATTCAATAGCTCTATGTCCAAATCCATGATAATTATAACAATATCCATTAAGAGGTTTAAATTGCTTACTAGTACAATCTTTCTTCATATGTCCAAAAGAATTACATGTAAAGCATCTACCTTTAAATTGCATACCTTTTGATGTTTCACCTTTTTCTTTAGATGATTCTCCTTCTTGCTTAGGTTTAGTCTCTCCTTGCTTTGATAGATCTTTCATTTCTAGGTCTGATTCAGTCTTGCCAACTTCAGGATCTTTAGCAACTTCTGGATTTGATTTGTTTTCAGAGAATATACCATATCCAATTCCAGTCTTATCATAAAAGGGTTTGCCATAACTTATCATTATTTGAATATAACTTCTCAAGTTTCTACTTTGACTGAGTTAGTTCACCTTTCACTATCTCATTGTACTTTTCAAGTTCATCATATTCCTTCTTGACTTTATCATATTCAGAGTTCATCCTTTCAAGTTTAGTCATCACATCTTTGTTCTCATTCTTCAAAGTTTCATTTTCAGATCTAGGATTTTCTTTTCCATCTCTCATGCTAAGCTTCAAGTTTGCTAATTTTAATTCATGTTTAAGAATCACATTTTCTTTTTCTAATTCACCACAATCTTCAACAATTATATCAGATTCTTTTTCAAATTTTAGATTTTGAATCTCACCTTTCAGTTTGTCAATCAAGCCTTTTGCCTTTTCATACTTTCCTCTGTAGGAATCTCTTTCTTCAGTAAGTAGGTCAATCTGTTCAAGAGCTTCTTCAAGATTCTTCTGCAACTGATCCATATCCATAGAGATCTTACTCAAGTTGTTAAGCCTTTCTTCCTTCTGAGTAACTGTGCTTTGATACCAATTGTTAGGAATGGGAAATACTGAGAGGGGGGGGGGGGGGTGAATCAGTATTTCAACAACTTTTGCCCAATTATGGATATTATAAATTACTTTGCTGCATATGAAGATAATCAAACTAATTTGTAAACATAGCACAATATGCACATAACTCACAACACAAGATTTGTTCTCGAGGAAACCCAGTCAAGGGAAAAACCCCGGTGGGGAAGGTACCCACAAATAAGATCACTATAATATAAGTATCCTGTTAGGGATATTATGACCCTGTTAGGAGTCAATTCAGTACATACAATGATCTGTCCCTGTTAAAGGACTTTAGGCCCTATTAAAAGCCTCAACCCTGTTAAAGGTTGTCAACCCTGTTAAAGGTTTAGTAACTATTTGCAAGATGAGCCCACTGCCCAACCATGCAATGTTGATCACTAGATGAACCCACTGTCCACCTTAGCAATGTTGATCACCAGATGAACCCACTGTCCACCTTGGTAATATAATTGTGTTCTTTGATCACTGTACTACTTTAGTTCAACTTTGCAATCATAGCCTTAACTGCTATCTCAATTTACATCAACTTTCTCAAGTTCACATCACAATTAGCCAATGCCTTTTTTCAGCATACAATTCGCATTTCAATTATCACATTATCATCATATCATCATCATCTTCTTCATACAAGGTACAATTCTTTACCTTTATATATAACATAATAAATCAATCATATGTCATCCCACAATATCACAAATAACTTTTCATAATCTTTGTCAACTGTCGGCTTGAACTCTGTTCTATCGGCCTTAACTGTCTTCACTAAACTTTGAATAACTTTGTCCGTACATAGCAAAATCTCTTGCACTATTAATTGAAGGTTCTTTACACATTCTAGATGCTTCATCTTACTCCGCAAATTGAAATATTTGTTAACTAAAAAGATATAACCGTTTTACCAAAACTGTACACGTTACATCAAAATTCACATAACACCGTCGGCTTCCAGGTGCTGTAACTTTTTCAAATCTTATCCAAATGTTATGCGCTATTAATCATAGCTAAATAGCATCATTAAAATGCTACAACTTACTCCAAAAAACCTAATTCCATCAAAATAATTTTCTACAAAAATATTTTCTTCTCGGGTACACTGTCTGCCTGTCTGTCACTGAATATTACTAAATCATCTCTAACTTTCAATCTGTTTCACATAAAGACTTGTGCTATCAACTAAAGATAAATAATAATATGTTCTAGCTTCCATTAACTCTGCATAAGCCAATCTTCAATAGAAAATTACTTATCAACAAAATTGTCCTCTACTTCCCTGTCAATTCACTGAAGCTCAATATGTAAGAACTGAAAAACATATATAACTTCTGCAATCACATGATATCTAAAATATATAACATGTATGACATCTGAATAACATATCTGACTTTTGCAACATATATATCACATATACTCCATCATAATCCTTCTGATCTCTGCAAATACACTGTTAGAATAATAGAAATTGATAAACATATGTTGCCATAATGACAACACTTATGCATATATTACAATCTCCATACCAACAATCTCCCATCAGTCCATATTCCCAACAATCTCAATTGCCAGTAATCCAAATTGCCAACATGACTTATGCATTTAAGCAGATAACATAGATGATTGAACAAGTTATACCTTGTACTATAAAATTTACCAGAGAAACTATTCTTGGAAGATTATAAGTAGTAGAGATGAACATGATGTTATCAAGAGACTTACCTAAAATGGAGACAACACTCAGTGCACTTAGTGTTCACCCTACTTTGTTAAGAAGCATCAGTCTAAGTGGAGATTATGCTAGCAGAAATAGATCTAGAAATGAAGAAGATAGGAAGATTGAAGAAGTCTTCTGAAAAGAGAACCAGACAGTAAGAAATTTTTCAAATGTTGGACTTGTTAAGAATATGGTCATTTTGCATCTAAATTTACTAAGAGAGTTAAGAAGTATAGAAACAAATTTAAACCTAGAAGATCTAAAGAATGTTATTATGCTAATGATGAAGAACTTGAAGGTAGTGTGGAGAAAAATTTAAGTGAAAGTGATACTAAGCATGATGATATAAGATTTGTAGCAATTAAAGAAGAAAATCCTGAAACAGAAGTTAAGGAAAAAAAAGCCTTAGTTTCTCAAGTAGAAAAGAAATCTAATTGGATTATAGATAGTGGTTGTTCACATCATATGACTAGAGACACAAAAAAGTTCATAAAGTTTAACAATTATGATGGAGGAATTGTTAGAGTTGGAAAGGAAGCACCTTGTTTGATTAAAGGTATAGGATCTATTACTCTTGATGGAAAGACTAATACTAATGATTTTTACTTTGTGGATGGTTTGAAACATAATATTTTGAGTGTTGGATAGCTAGTTGATAACGGATATCAAGTTTGGTTTATTGAGAAAACTTGTGTGATAAAAGACAAGGATGATAATTTGATTGGTACTAGATCTAGAACTAGAGGTAATGTATTTCAGTTAAATCCTATTGAGATGACATGCTTGATTACAAAGATTGATGATATTTGGTTATGGCATAGAATATTTTGTCATATAAACTTTAATAACACTATGAAAGTGAGTACTACACTTGCAGTAAGAGATTTGCCTAAAATTATGAAGTCTACTAACATGATTTGCAAGGAATGTGTGATGGCTAAATAGAAGAGAAGCTCATTTCCTAGCAAGAAGTTCACAACAGTAGAGAAGTTGGAGATTGTTCATACTGATTTGATCAGTCCCACGAGGACTATAGGATTCTATGGAGAAAGGTATTTTATGATTCTTGTTGATGATTTTATAAGAATGATGTGGATTTCATTTCTTAAAGAAAAATTTGAAGCATTTGATAAGTTTAAGATCATTAAGAATAATGTTGAGAATGAATCTGGAATGAAGATTAAATGTTTGAGATCAGCTAGAGGTGGAGAATTTACTTTAAAGGAATTTAATAGTTTTTGTGAAGTGAATGGTATTAAGAGACAATTTTCAAACCCTAGGACACCTAAACAAAATGGTATTTTAGAAAGAAGGAACATATCAGTGACTGAGGCAACAAGAGATATGTTATTTGAGAAAGACTTGGAAAAGATATTTTGGAGAGAAGCGGTGAACACAACAGTGTATAAAATGAATAGAGTACAAATCAAAGAAAACACAAACAAGACACCCTATGAACTATGGTTTGGACATGCACCATCAGTTAAGTATTTTAAAATTTTTGGTAGCAAATGTTATATTAAGAGAGATGATGACATTGGAAAGTTTGATCCTAAAAGTGATGAAGGTATATTTCTTGGATATTCATTAAAGAGAAAATATTATAGATGTTACAATAAAAGAACCAAGACTATTGTTGAGAGTGCAAATGTTAAAGTTGATGAAAAGTTCAAAATTCAGGAAAGAATGCTTGATTATGAATCAGATGAAGAAGCTCATCCTAAACCTAATCTAGAGTCTACTAAATTATTCTATGAAACTAATAGTGATTTGTTGAATGAAAGCCATAGTGAAGGAACCATTAAAGAACCTATAGAAGAAACAAGTACTGAGACAGTGACACCTAATAGGAATCTATCAAGGAATCATCTTGTTGAGCATATTATTGGCAGTATAGATAGAGGAGTTTAGACTCAAAATAAGGTACAAGAACAATTATGTTTAATTTCTAAAATTGAACCTAAATCTACTACTGAAGCCTATGAAGATGAACATTAGATTAACTCTATGAAAGAAGAACTAGATCAGATTGAAAAGAACAAGACATGGGAATCGGTCCCTAGACCTAAAGATAAGAATGTTATAAGAACAAAATGGGTATTTAGAAACAAGATGAATGAACAAGGAGAAGTTGAAAGGAACAAAGAAAGGTTGGTATGTAAAAGATACTCACATCAAGAAGGAATTGACTATGAAGAAACTTTTGCACTAGTAGCAAGAATTGAAGCAGTAAGAATGTTTTTGGCTTATGCAGCTTACAAGAAATTCAAAGTGTAACAAATGGATCTAAAGTCAGCATTCCTAAAAGGAGAATTAGAGGAAGAAGTCTACATTGAGTAGCTTGAAGGTTTTTCTTTAACTGAAGAAGGAGATATGGTATGCAAACTGAGGAAAGCTTTATATGGACTGAAATAAGCACCTAGAACATGGTATGCAAGATTGGATAAGTATTTGATAAAATTAGGATTTACAAAAGGCACAACTAATAGCAACCTATATAGAAAAAAAACTGAAAATGGTTTGTTGGTTGTAGTTATTTTTGTTGATGATATTATCTTTGGAGGAGAAGATGAAGCTAGTGATAAATTTGTAGATGAAATGAAGACTAAATTTGAAATGAGTTTGATTGGTGAAATGAAATACTTTTTAGGATTGTAGATAACATAGAGTAGTGATGGTATCTTTGTGAGTTAGACAAAGTATTTGAATGATTTACTCAAGAGATTTGGAATGGAGAACTATAAACTAGTTGGAACATGTATGGTAACTAAACACAAATTATCTAGCATAGATGAGACTCCTACAGTTGAATAGAAGAAGTACAGATCCATGATTGGAGGATTGCAATATTTGACCCATACAAGACTAGAGATATCACATGCTATTGGAATTGTAGCAAGATTTCAAGCTGAACCTAGAGAATCACATTATGCAGTAGTGAAAAGGATACTGAGGTACTTAAGAGGCATAGTTGAATATGGATTGGGGTATGAAAAATATGATGACTTTACCTTATGTGCATATACAAATACTGATTGGGGAGGTAGTTTTGATGAAAAAAAGAGCATGAGTGGTAGAGCATTTTTCCTTGGAAGAAGATTAGTTTCTTGGGAAAGAAAAAAGTGGAATTGTATTTCACAAAGCATAGTAGAAGTAAAGTATGTGGCAGAAACAAATAATTATAATCAGATAATTTAGATGAAGAAAATGTTGAAGGATATTGGAATAAAATTTGTTGAGCCTATTGTTATCCATTGTGATAATATCATCATAGTTAGTATGTCTAAGATCCCTGTGTTACATTCTAAGACAAAGCATATATAGATAAAGTATCATGTAGTAAGAGAGAAAGTTGTAGACAAAGAAGTCAGACTTGAGTATGCAAGCGCAAAGGAGTAGATTGTAGATACATTTATAAAACCTTTTCCTAAGGATACATTTGAGTATCTAAGAGGTATGCTTGGGGTTATGCCCTAGCTTACTTTTGATAATTGATGCAGATTGTTGTATCCATCTAGTGGTATATGAGCCCTATCTTTCTTCTGAATTGGATATTGGTACTTCCTCTATGGGGGAGTATGTGTTTCAGAGTTGAGTCATGAGGACTCTAGTAAATCTATTTTCTGAATAGTGTCTTTCAACATTGAAGTTGTTGTTGACATAATAATGAAAATTCTATCTTTTATGTCAATGGGGGAGAAGTGTGTTAGGAATCATCCCAAGAGATAACTGAGAGGGGGGGTGAATCAGTTATCTACAACATTCAATTCTTTTTCCAATTAAGTATACTTAAACATAAAGCATAAACACAATGAAAGAACACATGAACACAAAACCAATATTTTAGTTACTGGGAAACCAAAATAGGTAAAAACCCCAGTGGGAATTAACACCAACTAATATTCTACACTAGTGTATTATGATCCTTGTTAGAAGATCCTTAACCCTATTAAGAGTTGATTTACAATATATTTAGTATAGTAGACCTGGTCAAGGGTTGGACCCTATTAGGAGTCTTTTACAATTGTCCCTATTAAGGGAGAGGATGCATTGTTTGAGAGCTCACTACTCAAAGGGGTGAAGGCTACAACCTTTTGAATAACAGATACACACTATATCTAGATCTTGGTGAACTGTTCTTAGACCTTCTTTTTGAATTAGTTCCAATGAATAGCATAAACACTTTACTTGGTCACATAGACCTTCCTTTAATGGCTCAACACTTTGCACACTCTTCTCTGCTCTGCTTAATCAACTATGAACCACACTCAAGCAATCACAAATGACTACCTATAAATATCTTTCATCTAAATGATATAATCAAGTTGGCCTATTAGAACCACCTTGAAATCATATTAGAGAAACCATAGCAAATATTGATAAACATTATATTGGCTCTTTTGAATAAACATAGGAAACTGCGACTAGTGAACAGCAACTGCATAACTTCACTTCTACTGAATATCAAACTATGCATCCATGAATAAAAAATCACTAACATGTCTTCAACATATATCCAAGCATGCAAGACTCCATGATAACTATATGAACAACCATACACAGAACATTATCTGTTACTCTATTAGGAACACTACTGACACAAGCTGCTATATAACTATTTATACTAATAGTTAACATCTGCGCCCATGATATCATGTTGATATCATGTCCATGCTACATATACTAAAAGCTTATTGCATAAGACTTCCATGCATGCTACTTTCCATATGTTGTCATCAATGACAAACATACAGTCAGTACTGGCCTACTGGCAAATATCCAACAATCTTCCCCTTTGGCATTGATGGAAACATGTCGAATGAAAAATCACCACCAACGTAAATGAACATGTCTCTTATAACATTCTCCATTACCTCTTCAAAACTCCTCCAAAGATGAGTTCTCCATCTGCTACAATATTTTTCAACATTCTCCATTTTCTCAACTGAACTATTGTCATAACTAAATACTACTCCCCCTTAGTATATTACTCCTCCTTTTTACTTCTATTTTTCATGACTCTATATATTACTCCCACTTTGACCTCAATGGAAAAGGGTGCCAATCAGTTTAAATAGTAGTACTACTCCTAAGGTAGAGTAGTCAACCTTCCATCAGTCCCTAAGGATTAATGCCTTTCCTTATTTCTTCTAAGTAGAATTAGGGAAGGGAATTACTCCCAACTTCTCCTTGAGATACTCAAAAGTATCCTTTGGCAAGGGCTTTGTGAATATGTCTACCAACTAATCTTTAGTACTCACATAGTCCATCTTGACTTCTTTCTCTCTTAGGAAGTGATACTTGATCTCAATGTGCTTTGTCTTTGCATGCATCATAGGGTTCTTTGACATATTGATAGTGCTAGTGTTGTCACAGTGAATAACAATAGGATAATCAATATGAATTCCAAAATCCTTTATCATATACTTGATCCAAAAAATTATAGAATAATTCAAGGCTGCTACAACATACTCTACCTTTTCTATTGACTGATAAATACAATTATGTTTCTTGCTCGTCCAAGTGACAAGTCTATCACTAAGAAACACTACTCCACTTGATGTACTCTTTTTGTCATCAACGCATCCTTCCCAATCTACATCTATGTACACATGAATCTCAACATTTTTTGAATTAGGATACCATAGACCATAGTCTATAGTGCATTGCAAGTATCTAATTATCCTTTTTACTACCATGAGGTGACTTTGTTTAGGCTCTGCTACAAATCTTCCAACTATTCCAACTACATTGGAAATACCAGGTCTAGTCTGAGTAAGATAAATAAGTTTTCCAATCATAGACTTGTACAATGTTATATCAACTACTGGTGAGTCATCTTATTTTTTAATCTTTCATCTAGTTATCATAGGAGTCCCTACTAGCTTGCAATCATCCATCTGATAAACTTTGAAATTTTTGACTGTAGCATAAGCTAGAAACAACTTAATAGCTTCTAATCTTCTCATAGGTGCAAATGTGTCTAAATAATCAATGCCTTCTCTTTGTGCATATCCTTTACATACTAATATTTTTTATTTCTTGCTACTATACCATCTTCATTCATCTTTTTTCTGAATATCCACTTTGTTCCAATCACATTTTTATCACTAGGTCTTGGGACCAGTTCCCAAGTGTCATTCTTAATAATCTAATCAAGTTCTTCTTTCATAGCATCATGTTAATTTGAATCATTACAAGCATCTTCAACACTTAAAGGTTCAATTTGAGATAGTAAACATATCACTTCACTGCTAGCTGAGCTCTTTGCTTGTGATCTTGTTAAGACTTTGTTGCTCTGATCTCCAATGATGTCTTTCTTGGAATGGTTTCTAGATGTAAAATTTGGAGCTTTAAGTGATGTTGAATCATTAGCCTTATGATTTTCTTCTTCACTTATCTCAGGGTCATTGAATAACACATCAATACTATCAAACATTTTTTCAATAACTATTTCACTGGTGGAGGGCCTGGGTTCTTCTTCAATCATGTGCAAGTAATCATGATATCTTTCTTGAACCATGAAATTTTCACGAATCTTAACATGAGAAATTTCAATGATCTTTTTCAATCTTAAATTGAAACATCTATAAGCTTTACTTTTAGTAGAGTAACCAAGGAAAATATGTTCATCACTTCTTGCATCAAAGTTTCCTACTACTCCATCCCTCTTGATGTAGCACTTGATTCCAAAGATTATAAAGTATTTTACTGTGGGGATATTACCAAACCATAGTTCATATGGTGTTTTGTCAGTGCTAGGTCTCAATTGAATTCTACTGATGGTGTGGACTATTGTATTGACCGCATCTCTCCAATAGGTGTGTGGAACTTTTCCTTCAATCATGAAGGTGCTTGTTGTATCAAGGATGATCCAATTCCTTCTCTCTACAATTCCATTTTGCTAAGGGGTTCTAGGTGCACTTAACTGTCTCTTTATGCCATGTTCTTCATAGTACTCATAGAATTTGTTAGAGGTTAATTCTCCTCCTCTATCTGATCTCAAACATTTTATCCTAGTTCTAGATTCATTCTCAACATTATCTTTGAATATTTTAAACTTCTCAAATGCTTCTAACTTATCCTTTAAGAATGCAACCTACATCATCCTAGTATAATCATCAACAAATAAAATGAAATACCTTTCACCATATTATGATCTTGTTTTAGTTAGACCACATAGGTTTGTAGAAAGATATTCATACACAATAACACAATGACACTATTAGGAATGGGAACATTGAG
Source organism: Chamaecyparis obtusa (assembly GCA_027943335.1). Lineage (NCBI taxonomy): Eukaryota > Viridiplantae > Streptophyta > Pinopsida > Cupressales > Cupressaceae > Chamaecyparis > Chamaecyparis obtusa. Next base: position 61,937 of record BSBK01010500.1, read on the forward strand.
AGGGGGGGTGAATCAGTGTTCACTGTATTTTAAATTTTCACTTAAATATTAATATTGAACTTAAATGCTTAAGTACTAAATTAAACATTCATATAAACATAAAACATAAAATCAACACAAGACACCAATATGGTTACGGGGAAACCCAAATAGGTAAAAACCCTGGTGGGACTTGATACCCACTAATATTCTGCACTAGTGTTTTGTGATCCTTGTTAGAAGATCATTTACCCTGTTAGGAGTAGCTTTACAATGCTTTAAGTAAAATAGACCTTGTTAAGGGTCAGACCCTATTAGGAGTCTTTTACAATGATCCCTACTAGGGGAGTGGACTCACTATCCTAGAGCTCACTACTCAAATGATGAAGGCTACAACCTTCTGATTTTAGATACACACTATATCTGCAGGTGAACTGTCACTATGACATTGCTTGTTTGATCAGTTCCTTTTATGTTCTGATACTTTTATCTCTATTAAAGCTTTAATACATCATATTCTCTCTTTGCATACCTCTTCTCTTCTTATCACAACTCTACTACAACATCCATACCGAATACAATGGGTGCATCTTATATTTATATGCTCATATAAACAAAATAATTAGGTAAGCCCTATAACTAATTACATACAATGCTTACAAATGAATTGGCTTAAGTCTACTTACAATTATACATATAAACATGTTAGAAAACTAAATACAATGGGCATATGCCCTTTACAACATTAAATAATAATCGTAAACCAACATGTTAACTATCGGCTCTATGCTCTATTCTCTAGTGGCACACACTGGCTGTGAAACTTCAACTAACTATAACTTTCACATCCCTACATATCTACTTATGCGCTCATAGATTAAGCATAAGTATAGTCTAACAACCTTAACTTCTAGGTTGTGTACCATAATTCATCTGTACATAGGTGCACTGACTCCAAATTGCTACATGACTTTGTTTCCATTATGACAACACTATATTTAGCCATATATCTTAGTATAGATAACTTTCCAACAATCTCCCCCTTTGTCATTGATGGAAACAAAGGAATATGGCCAAGTCTCTAACTATTCCTTTACACAAATTTTTTTTGTCTCCTATACATCTTTATACATAAGCTTATATCTCCCTATACATATATAAACTCCATATTATATACACAACTCCTCCTTTGACATTAATGACAAAGGGGTATCAAAAAACTGTATGTACACTTACTTCTTGAGGGAAAACATCTGGATATGCAATCTTCAGATTCTGGATCTCCTTCTTCCAAAAAGTTATCAGAGAGTTAACTATCTAGAGATGGGCCCATAATGCATATTGAATCTTCTCCATCTTCTCCAAGTCACTGATGGGACCATGATCATAAATTACCATGGGGGCATCAATCTCCTTTATATTCTGATTGAGGATGTCTAAAGAGGGTGCAAGACCATTCCTCAACTGAGTCTATTTGAACCTTATCCTTGTTATCTCTTTTTCCTCCTTCTCAATCTTGTCTATCTATCCTTGGTATACATTGTTGCACATGTTCACATCTATGGATGTGTCTATCACTGAATTCTTTACCTGCTTAATCATTTCTTCAGCCTCTTTTATCTTTTTGAAATGAGCATTGGTGAGCTTATCTTGATCCATGAATGCTGCAATGATCCTTCTTCCTTCATCAAAAAATTATTTCAATGATGCCTAACTAGACTTAAAAGAGTTCAAGTCTAGTGCAAATTTTTTCATTAGTTCATTGAGTCTCTTCTTTAAGTATTTTTCTTTTGCTACTTTGGATGTAGATTCTTCTAGGCTATAAAAATTTCTTTTGAACTATGAGAGACCTATACTCACATCATCAACTAAATGTACATTTTGTACTTTCTTATCCTCTAGGAATAAACTATTCAAAATATTCACTTATTCCACAAGGAGAGGATTTCTCATGACGTATTTCTACTTTGCCTTCTCCATAGCCAAGACGTTGAACTTAATCACATCTTCTTCCTTTCAAGAGTCCAAACTACTTGTGTCAGGTGTCAAAATTGACAACAATACTGAGGAGGGAGTGATGGGAGTGCTATCCATCACTTCTTTCTTCACTTTGACCAATCCAATAGAAGTATCTTCTTCTTTCTTCTCTATCTCTTCTTCTTTCTTGTCAAATATATCTTCTATGAGTACTTCTTCTTGCTAAGTGGGAGGTGTATTACTGCATAAAATTTCAGCTTCTTCAGTACTGACAAATGCTTCCTCAAACTTGTCCAAATCCTTATCAGTAGCCACCATGGCTATCTCTACATTACCTATGATAATAGTTCTACCTCTATTTGAATTTTTTCTATTGGCATTGTGTCTTGAGGACCTATCACTTGTTCATTAAAGGTCTTTGCTTCTTTGTATTGCTTACTAGGTGCATGAGTGATGGGTGCAGTAGGTGGTTTTATCTATTGTTCTAATAACACCTTCTCAAAAGCCTTCTATGTTTCCTTTGTAATTAGCTAATAGTCCTTGTTCGTGATATGAAGAGTTCTCATCTTTTTTCTTAGGTGCAGTTTCACCAAATTCAATATTAGTGCTTCTTCTTCTTTAGAACATATTGGCAAAGTATCTTGTAATACTTTTTCTATGATCCGTAGATCCTCTTTATTTTCTTATTTCTTTTGGTATCCTAAATTATCCCATACTTTATTAGGAATAGAGGTTTTCAATTCAAGAACCATTTTCTTGAACTTGATCATATGTTTGATAATCATGCTATGTATCTCTAATTTGTCAATCTCACTGAATGATTCATAATGTTTCCCTGCTTGATCAATTTTTCCCTCATCAATAATTCTAGTGCTTAAAAATTTAAGGCTTGGGCTGAATCCTACCTTAGGAGGTGCTTAAATGTTTTTCCTACTCCTTGTAGCATGCAACAATGGATGACTTGTGCTAGCTTCTTTCTTCCTCTTGACCATTGGCTTATACTCTGGTGGAGTATCTTAGGGTGTAAAAGGAGTATTTTCATCTTTACCCTTCTAACTATCATCTGATTCAATTTTCATCCTCTTCAACTTAGGATCTTCTTATTCTTCTTCTATTTCTATGCCTTTCAATTCTAAGGCAATATTTTCATCCCTTTCTTTATCAAGGTCTACTTGTGATACACCATGTACTCTCAAGATTTTAGAAGTGACCTTTGCAACCTTGCTTTTTGTTGTAGCACTGTTAAGTTTTGCATCAACTTCTTTGGTCTTTTCCTCATATGTTACCCACCTAGGTTCATTATCATCTTTGGGGGCTAATAGAAGTACCTATGCATAGGCTTCAAGAACTTTTTACTGTACCTCATAGCCGAGTGGATGAATCCACTTAGTTCTTGGTTCCACAGCTTCCATACATGTAGTGTCAATCTCCACCATAAAGAATATAGTATCCTTATACTTCTCTACAATATTCTCAAGAATCCTATACCTCATCTGCATCTTAGCTCTAAAGGTCTTCAATTCCAAAGTGATGTTATCTCTTAGTGTGCTTTTTATGGATGCTTTGTTGGATATTTGAGGCATGGTAGGAATGGACTTGTCTAGATACAAGTCTAAAATTCTTCCAACTATATGAAGGTACATATAGATGATTAGGCACCCAAACCTAAATATCTTTGTCTTGTCATGTTTTATAGCTTTGATGTTATCTATCAACTATGCATGCAAGATCTCACACAAGTTGAACTCTCCATCTTCTTTTACAATTCAGATGGCTACTAGAATAGTGCCTATAGACACACTGTTCACTTTGCTGGTGTGATTATATCTGTAACCCAGTATCATTGACATCAATTTGATGTCTTCTTGCTCAATAAGAACTTTATCCATTCTATTTCATTGAACTCATATGTAGTAGCATACTCCACAATGGGGTGATCATTCCATTTGGTGTATTCCTCCATGAATGTCTTGTTAGCTTTTAACATGGTATCCATGTGCACCCTTAACTTGTGATGTAGGAGCATCATGGGTGTAAGAGCAATCTTGCATCAGTCAAAAATATTTTTGTTTTCGTATTCAATAAAGGCTATCTTGCATAGAGATGCTATTTATGGAAACTTTCTATTTTTAGTAAGTTGATCATACAATCTCAGAATGTTTTGATTTCAAATGTGGAGGTTCATCTCAGTCATATCAGCTCACTAGTAAAGTTTCATTGATAGATCAAGTCTAGCTTTGGAGATATTGAAGATTTTCGGTATTGGCAGCAGGGTATAGAAACTTTGAACTCAGTTTTGAAGGCTTTAGAGGCTCTAGATGAGGTCAAAATTTTGGGTGATAGGCACTTGCATGAGTCATACCTATATAATGCTTTGTGGCCTTTCTAGAATGGGGTCATAATAGTCAATTGGGTCAACTGACGATGACTTATGGCCTTTGGAAGTTGGGTCACCTGAAATGGTCGAAAATGATTTTCCTTCAAAATTTCCGTTTGGGTTTCAAAAGTTATTTTGAGCTTACTTTGATGTAATAAATTGAAAAATAAAATAATTCTAAGTTTGGTTGGCTCTAAGAGCTAAATTTTTCAAACCTTCTCGGGTAGTAGAAATTGCCTATATAAAGAAGGCCCGTAGTCTTGTCTAGGTCAATTCTGGGTAGATTTGGGTAATGATTCGAGGCTTTGTCCTATAGAATATTGTAAGGGGAATTCCCATGTGGCTTTGCATATTGTAATTCTAAAATTTATAATTCCACACTTGTGGAGATAATAAGAAGCTCATTTTATGTTCTTGCAAATTATTGTTTCTTTATTTCTGTTATGTGTTTGTGGTATTAAGGGGAGTACCCTTCATCAGGTGGTATCAGAGTGAGAGTTCTTGAGTGTGTAAATAGATCACTGACTATGAGACAATTTGCACCAGGACCATGGCTTAGGGTTTCTATGTAAACTGATCACCGATTGTGAGGTAGTTTGCACTAGGACTGTGGTTAGGGTTTCAGCGTGCATTACAAAAATGCCTCCATGAAGGGAACATGGCAGAAGAGATGGTGTTGTAACACCCGAGGATAGGGCACTACAAAGACAAATGCAAGCATTACAAGAGGAGATTCATAGAGGAATGAATCTTAGTGTTAGAGACCAAAGTGAGGATGAACCCAAAGAAGGAAATGATGATCAAGAAGTAGAAGTCAAAGTTTTCAATCAAGAAGAAGAAAGACTTTTTCGAGCCATTTCCAAAACTGGAAAACGACCTAAGATTGAGGTTCCTACATTTTAAGAAAATCTTAATCTAGAAGAATTGATCGACTAGATCAATGAATGTGAGGAATATTTTGAGTATGAAGATGTTGAGGATCCTGATAGGGTCAAATTTGTGAAGGCCAGATTGAAAGGTCATGTGAAGATCTGGTGGTAACATATTCAATTAGAGTGAAATAGAAGAGGAAAGGATAAAATCACAAGATGGGATCAGATGGTGGATAAATTGAAGTGACAGTTCATTCCTATTGATTATGAGCTTGACCTACTGAAGAAAATGCAAAGTTTGAAGCAAGCAGGAAGATCTATTCAAGAGTATACAGAGGAGTTCTATGAACTCCTGATTAGAACAGGCCATGCAGAAGCTAATAAGGAGAAAGTTGCTTGTTACCTTAATGGGTTGAGGCCAAGCATTCAGGATGAGCTAAATTTGGTTCGAATGAATAGTATTGAAGAGGCATACCAGTTTTCCCTAAAAGTAGAAGAAAAGTTGAACAAGAAGTTTGAGAGTAGACAAAATGGAAGGGATCATGGTGGAAGATCTGGTGGGTAGTCATATGATGGCTGAAATGAAGATCCAAAAAAGAAGGATGAGGCCAATAGTAGCTAGAATTAGAGAGAAAATAATTCCAATCACTTCTAGGATTAGAGTAATAGAGATCAGTGAGGAAGAGGAAGAGGAAAAGGATCTGGAAGAGGAGGATTTTATGGAACATGTTTTCACTTTGGTGAAGAAGGTCAAAGGGCATTTGAATGTCCTCAATGCCAAGGGAGAATAGACAAGAGAAATGAAGGCCAAGCTAGAGTTGCACATGTAGATGAAGATGCCAGATCATCACATTCTGAAGATGCAGAAAGAGGAGAAATGTTGATTAACAAAAGAGTCCTACTGAGTGGTGAGAATGAACCTAAACAAAGGAGGAGCCTGTTTCACACCAGGTGCAAGTGTGAGGGTAAGTGTTGTGATATGATTATTGATAGTATAAGCATTGACAATTTGGTGTTAGAAGAGATGGTGAAAAAGTTCAAGCTCAAGAGACAGAAACACCCACATCCAAATCAGATTACCTAGGTATAGGATGACAACAAGGTCATGGTCAATGAATAATGCCTAGTAAATTTCAAGATTGGAGGGTACCATGATGAGGTACTATGTGATATCATATCTATAGATGTATGTCATATGTTTTTGGGTAGACCATGGTAGTTTGACAGATGTGTTGTACATGATGGTCACGCATATACCTATTCCCTGACAGAGGATGGAGTGCAACATAAGCTAAAGCCATTGAATGACACAAAAGAAAAGGTATGTGGTAATGAAAGAATAATTGTTGTTGATCGAAGAAAATTCCTAGATGGTATGAGGCATGAGCATGTATGTTTTTCTTTAATTCCAAAAGCTAGTAAAGAGGAAGTAGAAGATGTTCCTGTAGAAGTTACAAATTTGTTGAATGAGTTTCAAGATATTATATTTGATAATGTGCCTGATAGTTTACCACCAGTCAAGAAGATCAGTCATCAAATGGATTTGATTCCAAGAGTGAATTTTCTGAATAAGGCAGCACATAGAATGACACCTGCAAAAAGTGAGGAGTTGAACAGACAAGTACATGAGTTGTTGCAGAAAGGATTGATCTATGAGAGTCTGAGTCCTTGTTCTGTACTAGTGGTCTTAGCACCAAAGAAGAATGGAGAGTGGAGGATGTGTATAGATTCTAGAGCAATAAACAAGATCACAATCAAGTACTTCCATTTCCATGAATGGATGATATTATGGACTATTTGAGTGGAGCTATGTATTTTTCAAAGATAGATCTGAAGAGTGGATACCATCAGATTCAAATCAGAGAAGGAGATGAATGGAAGACTACCTTCAAGATAAAGGAAGGATTGTATGAGTGGTTAGTCATGCCTTTTGGTCTAACCAATACATCGAGAACTTTCATGCAGCTCATGAACAAGGTTTTGAAATAATTTCTAGGTAAGTTTGTCAATGTTTACCTAGATGATATTTTGATCTTTAGTAAGACATTGGAGGAGCATATCATGCATATTCATAGGGTGTTTGAGAAGTTAAGAGAAGAGAAATTATTGATAAATTTGAAGAAGTGCAGTTTTGTGAAGGAGTTAGTGTATTTGGGATTTTTAGTTTTAGTAGAAGGTCTAAAAATGGACCCAGAGAAAGTACAGGCTATCCTTGAATGGCCTAGCCCAAGGAGTGCTACTGAGGTAAGATCTTTTCATGGTCTAGCTGGCTTTTACATAAAGTTTATGTCATGTCCCCATTTTGGCTAACCTCGTTTAGCATGCCAGATTTGCCTATCCCCGACTCTCGTAGGCAAATGGTGGAGAGAGAGAGTCATTTTTGCAGATCAGATGGTTATATTGGCTTTTGGAGAAGTTTAAGAGGTTATATTTTATTATTATAAGTTATCGGGGCCTACATGTTCTAATTTTAAGTTGAGTTGCACTTTTTGATTTATAATATTATTTTATTATAAAAAGTGCTTTTTAATGAGATTTTATAAAGGAGAGTTCTAGAAGTTCCAAGAAAAGTGAATAAATAGAGGGCTAGGCCTCTCATTTGGACATGCTTGTTTATGATATCTCTTCTACTTCTTCATTGTGAAGACATTTGTGGGTTTTGGATCTGCAAATCATTATTCAGTCTTTGGGAACGAATCACTCCCTTGGATTGGCAACTTTGAGGGTGTGAAATATCACTTGAATTGTTGCAATTGAGGAGTTGGTATTCAGCCATCTCACTTGGACTTCATAGAGATTTAGTTTCGAGGGTTTGTTTGTGATTGAAAAAGTGGATCCGAAAAAGCAGTTCGAAAAAGCAAATCCGGAAAAGCAGTTCGAAAAAGCAGATCCGAAAAAGCAGTTCGAAAAAGCAAATCCGAAAAAGCAATTCGAAAAAGCAGACTTCATTGTAAGGATTTGTTTTTGGTTGAATAAGGGTTTGATATTGATTGCATAAGAGTCTTGAATTTCATCTACTCATTGGTGAATTAATTTGGCAAAGGATTGAAGACAAACTGGCACATTTTTAGAATTGCAATATCAGGGTTTGGAACCAATAATTTGCTCATATCTCCTAATCTACTTGGAGAATATTTTTATGCTCTTGGGAGGATCTTAGTAAACCCCCGGTGGTCCTTTTCATAGCTTTTTGGATTGTCAAAAACCCTGCAATTATTTTATGCAGGAGCTGTACATGTACAGCCTGGTATGGCCCTGGCTGGCAGACTGTATTGCAATCAGTTTGGGGCAGTTTTGTGGAGGCATCTTGCGAGTTGATTTGGCATTTCAATCAGGACAATACGGAGCATTTCCAGGTGCACAAATTGAGGGTTTTGATTGTCAAAATATTGCATGTTAGTGGTTTGAACAGTCAGCACTGTCATTGCATTGATTGTTATTTCCAGTCATTAATTGCTGTTGTAAAAACCAGTCATCTATCTTCCAAATCTGAACAGTGATATCATTCATAGCATTGTATTGTCTTGTCAAGGGTTTGATGTATTGTAATCAGAATTGCATAGTTAGACAGTTCAATAAAATCTGCTATTGTAATTCAGTCATTGATGTGTAATTGACAAAGTAAATGAAATAGCATTGTTAGGGACTTGTCAATATTCATGTGTAGGAGCTATAACAGTCCTTGAAGTTTCAAAATTTAGTCACTGTCATACTTTGCAAATTGTAACCAGACTTTGGAAGTTTCCTAATTCATTTGGCACTAAGTCTATTGCATCGATATTTAGAGTTCATTGCATTACTTTTCAATATTGACATTGTTCTCTCAATTGATTTGATGCCCAAAACAAAAATCACATTGAAACATATCATTTCAAATCAAACAATTCAGTTGCTTGCCAAGTGTTTGACAAAATTTCTAAGTTCAGTTTGAGGATTTTAGTGGCCTTTATAGTAAGGGTCATTACAGTGGTATCAGAGCGGTTTCCTGCCAACCTGATTGGGTTATTTCAGATTGAATTCAACTGTCAGCATGGCTTTAACAGGAGACAAGGAATTGAAAGAGAGAATGCACACTGCATTGAAGAAACTAGATCGTCCATTTCAGCGAACAAAGGACCTCCTAAGAACTTTGGAGGAGTTGGAGACTTATTTAGGCAAGGTTGATCAGTCAGATTCCTATGCTATGCAAACAACTTTATCTCCAGTATTTGGTTCTTTGGTGAAGCCCCGATTATTGAGACATCATGATGAGGTGGTAAGACTTGCAGCTCTCTCTTGCATTAGTGAAATCATGAGGATAATAGCTGGCTTTAATTCTTATGATGATCAGATTATGAGAGAGGTACTTCATGCCATGGTGAAAAGCTTCGAAAGGTTGGATGACATCAGGGACCCTCATTTCACAAAGAGGGAAAGATTACTTGAAGTATTTGCATGGTGTAGGTTTGAAAACATTATGTTGTCAATAGGTTGTATTGATGACATTCGTAGAATGTTTAACACATTTTGGAATATTTTGGATGAGTTTCATTCCAGTGAGGTATTAGCATCAATGCACTCTATCATGTTCACAATCTTGTTTGAGGAGAAGGATGAAATTTCTAAACTTTTGGCAGAAGATTTATGGCATGTTTGGACAAAAGAGAGGAATGTGTCACCTATGGCATGTACGTGGTTAAAGAGCCTGATTAATAGGCCTAAGGATCGAAGTACCTTCCCTATGACAGGCAGAAACTTGTATGATGAGTTTGACAGACATGCTGATCCGGTATTGGGAGATGTTAGCACATCTTCACGTAATGATTTATTTACATCATCTTCACAGGCAGAAGTGGTTACAAATGTTGTACAGGTTGAGCCAGTTTCATCAGAAGGTGATATCACAGGCACACCGGATGGCATGAGTGACACTGATAGTGATTGTGGTACAGTTGGTCTTGATGATGTCACAGGTGCTCAAAATAGTAACTACAGCACAGTGGATTCAGATGATGATTGTGAGGAGGTTGTTGTGCATGATGATGAGATATCTATCAGCGATGAGCAGACATTGAGTATTCAGGACTTTGCTGATAGAGAGTATCAGGCACAGTTAGATGCTACATCACATGAGGTTGAGGCACATAGTACTTCACATGTTTTGTCCGGTCAGCTTAGGGTAAGCGAGGATGGGATTGTGACTTCATTATCTCATCATGACAGGATGCGGGAGATGATAGAGGATCACATCCGGATGATTCAGTTACAGGACAGACATAAGGGAGTTCAGGCAGAGTCTTCTTGTGTTGACTTATAGGCGATCAGGGAAGGAATGGGAGCGATGAAGATGAGTTATTTACATCTTCTTTCAGATCGTGACCATCTTCTTAGCCTTGCCAGAGATCATTTAGATGCCTTGAGGAGGAAGGAGGAGGAAGTTGGCAGGCTTTCTCGAGAGTTCGAGGACACTCGAGCCTCTTTGTTGAGTACTCCATTGGCATTACAAGACTTAGAGAGACATGTGGATGGGTATGGCGTGGAGTTGAGTTCAGCTTCATCTTACACACTTGATACTCAACTTTCTACGACAGGCGGATCACATGTGGTTGTCGATAGTTGTGAGAGTTCACCTTGCATCCAGGATTCAGGGATAGTGTCAATTATGGTAGACATGGATGTGGGATCAACTGATATTGGGATTGAGCAGGCTACTCAGGTACGGATTTTGCTTGAGGTGTCAGTCGGTTCCAGTTTATGGATGAGGACTCAGGATTGTTACATTGGTGTTTGGGATTCCATTGACTGGAGATCTTTATCATCTATTGGTAGCAGTGATTGTTTGAGTGCTATCATGGATTTGATTAGTAGATTACACGGTGTAGTTCTCGTCCATGCCAGCAGCTTGTCTGATGCTGGAATTAGTTTTTATACACCCATGTGGGGCATTGTTCATGTGTCCAGTCAACCATTCTTGTTGGAATGGGTTGATGATATCACAGATATGATGGAGTTTACAGATGAGTCCCAGGATCATTTTGGTATTGATGACATCCAGGAGTATGCTGTGGATAGTTGTGAGGACTTAGCTTCCTCGGCAGATTCTTTTGTTACAACGGAGTTGGACAGTGATGTTACCGTTTTTGACACTTCGTATGGTGATGTGAGTTCTGGAGTCGACTTGCAGAGTAGGGATGGTAGTACTCCAGAGATTAGTGACTTTGAGGATACTCCTTTTGATAGTGTGTTAGAGGAGGATGTTATTGATAGTGTTGAGGACTTAGTGGATTCCCTTGATACGGAGGTTTATGTTGATGCTTCAGTCACTCCGTTTGATGATACGAGTTCAGCAGCTGGTCTGCTGAGTTTGGATGGCAGTACTACAGGTGATAGCTATTCTGAGGTTACTCCTTTGGATAGTGTACCAGGGGAAGAGGATTGTAGGAGACAGTCTAGCCAGCGCCATCATGTGTCTAGTCAGCTGAGAGTTAGTGAGCGGGACATTGCTATCGCTTGCGAGCATTTCGATGCTGCCCGTCAGGTGTTAGCAATTTATGGATGGGGTTCTCCTACTAGTGATGAGCAGGTAGGCAGTTATCTCTCCTTGAAAGAGATCCATTCTTTATGGGAGGCTATCCGGATTTTGAGACAGGATTATATGCAGTTGGTAGCCGACAGGGATCATCTTCTAGAGTGGGGCAGTACAGCATACGAGGCATTAGTAGTCAAGGAAGAGGAGGTGAGCGAGCTTACTCAGCAGCTCGAGGTGACTTCGGAGACTCTTGAGAGTACACAGTTGGCTTTTGAGGAGTCACAGTTTCAGTTGGCTGAGGTAGCCATGGAGTTGGAGCGACTACAGACTTTACCAGATTTTGTACAGTCACAGACTATGGTGTCTGGTGATTCGGGGATGTCCACGGTTGAGATTTCCAGAGATAGTGGAGATGGGGATGCATCCATCCTAGATACTAGTAGTGGTATATCTTGTTCCCTTCCACTTGAGTTAGGCTCGGTAGAGTTGGGTGTTGCTATTGAGCGTTGTAGTCCGCTCGACATGGTGGTGATCTCTACTACTGATGACGTGGAGACTTGTGATGTGGTACCAGAGATCATGTTTGATGTTGATGAGCCGACAGTTGGCATGGTTCCTATCAGTGGTACTACTCCTTTGGAGGTGTCTTCGGAGGTAGTGGCGAGTTCGGGCCTGGTTAGTGATCAGTTGTAGTTAGTTTCATCGGGATTGCAATCTGAGCCACTGACTGATGTTGGCGCATTTTATCGACATTACACTGAGAGGTATGCTCATCAGTTTATTTTTGATCCATATGTCGATGAGATGATGATACGGAGATGTACTTTGGGCTCTAGTCTTTGTCATCAGTTATGGTATGGGTTGACTCCACGGGTAGAGAGCTGTGAGGCATATGACGTGATGTTGGGTTTTGTGAGCGACAGCCGGATGGTTCATGATATTGATGTTGTTGATGGTTCAGTTGTTGTTCTTGATTTTCCTCCCTTGGCTATGTCATCTTCTGACTTAGCTAATGATCAGTCACAGTCGGTTGTATCACGTTTGCAGGATGAGCTGGTTGGTTCTTTTTATTGGTATTATATCTCAGGGTATGTTTATCAGCTTGCTTATGAGTCATGTATGGAGGAGATGGCAGACAGATTTGTTTTGAGTGACTGCTATCTATTGTATGATGCCTATCAGCCGCCAGCAGAGCATGGGAGTTATGGTGATACCAGCATGGTTGGTAATCTGCAGAGATATGTTGACTACAGTTGGTGTATAGTGTGTGGATTCTCCGCACTCGGTGCAGTTCCCTTTCCGAGTATTCATCATTATAGAGCTGGATTGTCAGTGGGATGTGTTGAGGATATTTGCTATGTTGGGAGTTTCAGTTGTCCTCTCCACTTGAGTTTTGATATTTTCGGAGTTGGTGTCTCGTGGGTTCCTGACTATGGTAGTTATGGGGTTAGAGTTCAGTTGAGCAGTGGTTCACGATACATTCATGGATTCCTCTTGGTTATATCGCAGAGGATATTGCAGGAGCTTGCGTTGGTTGACTGTAGTACAGTTCATGACTTCATTTGGGATCCAGGAGGATTGTTGGGTTCATTGTTTAGCCATTGCTTGGGGACAAGCAATTTCAGGAGGGGCGGACTGTCATGTCCCCATTTTGGCTGACCTCGTTTAGCGTGCCAAATTTGCCTGTCCCCGACTCTCGTAGGCAAATGGTGGAGAGAGAGAGTCATTTTTGCAGATCAGATGGTTATATTGGCTTTTGGAGAAGTTTAAGAGGTTATATTTTATTATTATAAGTTATCGGGGCCTACATGTTCTAATTTTAAGTTGAGTTGCACTTTTTGATTTATAATATTATTTTATTATAAAAAGTGCTTTTTAATGAGATTTTATAAAGGAGAGTTCTAGAAGTTCCAGGAAAAGTGAATAAATAGAGGGCTAGGCCTCTCATTTGGACATGCTTGTTTATGATATCTCTTCTACTTCTTCATTGTGAAGACATTTGTGGGTTTTGGATCTGCAAATCATTATTCAGTCTTTGGGAACGAATCACTCCCTTGGATTGGCAACTTTGAGGGTGTGAAATATCACTTGAATTGTTGCAATTGAGGAGTTGGTATTCAGCCATCTCACTTGGACTTCATAGAGATTCAGTTTCGAGGGTTTGTTTGTGATTGAAAAAGCGGATCCGAAAAAGAAGTTCGAAAAAGCAAATTCGGAAAAGCAGTTCGAAAAAGCAGATCCGAAAAAGCAGTTCGAAAAAGCGAATCCGAAAAAAATAGTTCGAAAAAGCAAACCCGAAAAAGCAGTCCGAAAAAGCAGATTTGAAAAATTGATATTGAGGGTTTGTAATTGGTTGAATAAGGGTTTGATATTGATTGCATAGGAGTCTTGAATTTCATCTACTCATTGGTGAATTAATTTGGCAAAGGATTGAAGACAAACTGGCACATTTTCAGAATTGCAATATCAGGGTTTGAAACCAATAATTTGCTCATATCTCCTAATCTACTTGGAGAATATTTTTATGCTCTTGGGAGGATCTTAGTAAACCCCCGGCGGTCCTTTTCATAGCTTTTTGGAGTGTCAAAAACCTTGCAATTATTTTATGCAGGAGCTGTACATGTACAGCCTGGTACGGCCCTGGCTGGCAGACTGTATTGCAATCAGTTTGGGGCAGTTTTGTGGAGGCATCTTGCGAGTTGATTTGGCATTTCAATCAGGACAATACGGAGCATTTCCAGGTGCACAAATTGAGGGTTTTGATTGTCAAAATATTGCATGTTAGTGGTTTGAACAGTCAGCACTGTCATTGCATTGATTGTTATTTCCAGTCATTAATTGCTGTTGTAAAAACCAGTCATCTATCTTCCAAATCTGAACAGTGATATCATTCATAGCATTGTATTGTCTTGTCAAGGGTTTGATGTATTGTAATCAGAATTGCATAGTTAGACAGTTCAATAAAATCTGCTATTGTAATTCAGTCATTGATGTGTAATTGACAAAGTAAATGAAATAGCATTGTTAGGGACTTGTCAATATTCATGTGTAGGAGCTATAATAGTCCTTGAAGTTTCAGAATTTAGTCACTGTCATACTTTGCAAATTGTAACCAGACTTTGGAAGTTCCCTAATTGATTTGGCACTAAGTCTATTGCATCGATATTTAGAGTTCATTGCATTACTTTTCAATATTGGCATTGTTGTCTCAATTGATTTGATGCCCAAAACAACAATCACATTGAAACATATCATTTCAAATCAAACAATTCATTTGCTTGCCAAGTGCTTGACAAAATTTCTAAGTTCAGTTTGAGGATTTTAGTGGCCTTTATAGTAAGGGTCATTACAGTTTATCAAAAAATTTAGCAGTATTTGTGGACCCTTGACTAAAACAATGAGAGGGGATAGAAAAGAGTTTTCAATTTTTGAAACAAAAAGTTATAGAACAAATTGTTTTAGCACTTCTAGATATTAATAAGGTGTTTCAAGTAGACTGTGATGCTAGTGGTACTACAATAGGAGTTGTTATGAGCCAAGAAGGTAAACTTGTTGCTTATTTCAGTGAGAAGTTAAATGATGCCAAGAGAAAGTATTTTATTTATGATCAGGAATTTTATGCTATAATTTAGGCATTGAAGAAGTGGAGACACTATCTTCTTCCTAAGGATTTTGTTTTGTATACTGATCATCAAGCTTTGCAATATTTGAATAGTCAAGAAAAGTTGAATCAAAGGCATTTGAAATGGGTTGAGTTTTCATAGAGTTATACATTTTTTTTGAAACACAGGAGTGTAAAGTCTAATAGGGTTGTAGATGCTCTTAGAAGAAGGAAACTATTGCAAACAAAAGTGCAAATTGAAGTGTTTGGGTTCAAGGAGCTCAAGAATTTGTATCCAGAGGATCCTGATTTTGGTGAAGCTTGGAAAGCTTTTTATAGAACTTGTTACTCTAGATAGGATGAAATGGTTGGATTTCATCATCCAGGATGATATGCTATTTAGAGGGAGTCAGTTGTGCATTCCATGAAGTTCTATAAGGAAGAATCTCATCAAGGAGAAGCATAATAGAGGATTGGCTAGACATTTTGGTCATGATAAAACCCTTGCCTTAGTTAGTGAGAAGTATTATTGGGCACACTTGTAGCAAGATGTGAATAAATTTGTATAGAGTTGCAGAGTATGTCAGATGGAAAAAGGAGTGAAGTAAATATAGGGTTGTATTAGCCATTACCTATACTAGAGAAGCCTTGGGAGGATATCAGTATGGAGTTTTTTCTTAGTTTTCCAAGCACTTGGTGGGGACATGATTCAATCTTTGTGGTGGTTGATAGATTTTCAAAAATGGCACATTCCATTCCCTACAAGAAGACTAATGATGTTGTTCATATAGCAGAATTTTTTATTAGAGAAGTTGTGAGACTACATGGTTTTCCAAAGACCATAGTTTTAGATTGGGACACTAAGTTTGTTGGATATTTCTGGCATACATTGTGGAAGAAGTTGAAGATAGATTTGAAGTTTAGTTCATCACATCATCCATAGATTGATGGATAGATAGAGGTGGTGAATAGGAGTTTGGGGAATTTTCTTAGATGTTTATTTGGAGGTAAGCCAACAGGATGGGATTTGATTTTACCACTGGCAGAATTTGCATACAATAAGTCTGTCAACAAGAGCACTGGTAAATCACCATTCTAGATTGTATATGGAAGTAGTCCAAGAAATGCATCTGAATTGAGAAAGATAGATAAAGGAGAAATAAGTAGTTTTTAAGCTGAGGATTTTGTAGAACACTTGAAGAACATCCATGAGGAAGTGAGGAAGCACATTACCAAAATGAATGCACAGTATAAGGCTAAGGTAGATAAGAAAAGGAGGCATAAGGAATTTTAGGTTGGGGATGAAGTCATGGTTCATTTTTAGGAGTGGTTTCTAGTTGGCACATATAACAACCTAAAAATGAAGAAGTTTGGACCATGTAAGATACTGAAGAAACATGATTTAGGAAATGCATATGAGGTAGAATTGCCTAGTGATCTAAACATTTCACCAGTGTTTAACATTTTAGATTTGATAGAGTATCATGAAGGAGGTGTTGAAGATGAGATCACAATGGCATAGTGGAGTATTCCAACAAGTAGTTCAAATACTAAGGAGATTGAAGACATACTAGACAGTCATGTTGGTAGAAGCACAAGGAAAAAGACATATGAATAATATCTGGTCAAGTGGAAAGAATGACCTATTGAAGATTCATCATGGCTGACAAAGGAGGAGGTTAACCATCTTGGTTTTCCTCTGCACACCTGATTTGTGATAGAGTCACTTCTCAAATTACCCTAGGTGTCTGATGCAGGAGCATCCTGGGTGTAAGAGCAATCTTACATTACTTAAAAATATTTCTATTTTTGTATTCAATAAGGGCTATCTTGTGTAGAGCTGCTATTTAATGAAACTTTCTATTTTTAGTAAGTTGGTCATACGATCTTAGAATGTTCTGATTTCAAATGTGGAGGTTCATCTCAGTCATATCAACCTACCAGTAAAGTTTCATTGACATATCAAGTCTAGCTTTGGAGATGTTGAAGATTTTTGGTATTGGAAGTAGGGTATAGAAACTTTGAACTCAATTTTGAAGGCTTTAGAGGCCCTGGATGAGGTTGAAAATCTGGGTGATGGGCAATTGCGCAAGTTAGGCCTATGGAATGCTTTGTGGCCTTTCCAAAATAGGGTTATAATAGACAATCGGGTCAGCTTGCGATGACATATGGTCTTCAGAAGTTCGATCACCTGAAATGGCAGAAAATGATTTTCCTTCAAAATTTATGTTTGGGTTTCAAAATTTATTTTGAGATGACTTTGATTTAATAAAATAAAAAATAAAATAATTCTAATTTTGGTCGGCCCTAAGGTCTAAATTTTTAGAATCTTCTCTAGCGGTAGAAATTGCCTATATAAAGAAGGCCTGTAGTGTTGTCTAGGGTAGTTCTAGGTAGATTTGGGTACTGATTTGAGGCTTTGTCCTATAGAATATTGTAAGGGGAATGCCCATGTGGCTTTGCATATTGTAATTTTGAAATTTGTAATTCCACACTTGTGGAGATAATAAGAAGCCCATTTTTTGTTCTTGCAAATTATTGTTGTTTCTTTGTTTCTATTATGTGTTTGTGGTATTAAGGGGAGAACCCTTCATCAACCTATCTAAGCCAATTGGTTCCTTCTTATAGTAAAGGGTATGTGTAAGATCATGGGGGGCCAAACTATGCCCTTAAGTGGCAATGAAAAATCAGCAAATCAGGGTTAGTCAACTTGACGTGAAAATTTCAACTAGCTATGAACCTAATATAAAAAATTTGTAAGAATAGAATCTATAGAAAATTGAATATAGTTTCTAAACTACTAGGCCTTTTTTGAGAAAAATTTAGTATGATTGGTAAAAAGTATAGATTTCAATGCAATAGTACAAACATTTCAAGAAAAAAATAAGAAGTAGGTGTATGTCTGACCACCTTAATCATAATCAAATGATAATATTTTATTATAAGATTTTATATATAAGTAGTAGACTCATGCCCGGATGTGACACATTTTTTTATAATTGTATTCCAAAAAAATAATTAATTATGAATTTTTTGCTACAACATTTTTTAGAATAAAAAAAATCCCATGTCTAACCACCTTAACTCATTCAAAACTTTATAAAATTAAATTTTATTTTTTCCTTATATTAGGCGAAGCATAGAACGTGATGAATTTTTTGGATTTCAAAAATGTTATACCATCTGAAAGTTATAGTCATTTTTCAATCAGTATATAAATTAGCACTTTAGAGGTAGCTCAATTAGAAAATAACTAATAATTACTTACTAAATTCAAAATTTGACAGTAATTATATCGATAGAAAGCTGATAATCTCCTTAAGATACCATTTTCATTTTATCAAATTTGGGTGAAAAAAAAGTCATTAGCTACATTGTCAAAATTTTGAACTGACATCGCCACTTTTTGGCCCCTCATGATCTTGCACATACCCTAAATGTAAGCCCTTATGTCGTCCACATGCATGATGCCCATAGGTGTGCAGGAGAAAGCTCCCTCTAAATCATCTAGGATGGATTTAAATGGGGGCCTCTTGAAAACATATCTTTTCTTCTTAGCAACATCATAAACAATAGGAGTGGCCATGACTTACTTGATAAACGCTTTCCAATTGATCTTTGAGATGATTTGATGACTTCTAAATCGACACAACAAACTAGGGTTTTTGTAACCAATCAAATGCATGGCAAAAACTGATAGTGCAATCTCCAAATCTTCACAACAACTTCCAAGGATCAATCTTCTCTGAATTTGAATGCAATGAGTGAACAAACAACTTTCTGTGTACTTAAAGTAAAAATTTTGCCATTAATGTAACTCACATAAACCAGGCTATCACTTAAAAATTTCAAACTCAAGCTCTACTTACAATCAGCATGTGCAGTCTTGCACAAAGGTTCCAATACACTTCAATAGCTTAATTCCAAAGGTGCATACTCTAAGGATGAGTATATTAGCCACGCAGGGGTCTAGACCTAAATTAGCTCCCCCTATGACCCTAAGGGCCATTCATACAGATATAGAGGGTGCGTCCACTGGGGATGCATCCAATACATTTTCATCAACATTTTCCTTCTTTCCTTCTATGCAAATCAAGCTCACATCTTTTGAGGCTTTCAAAACCTTGACATCTGCTTCAGGATCCAAAACTGGTTCTTCGGTCTTTTTAGGGTTTTCCTAACCTTGCATCCTTGATCTACAAAACTTTGAGATATGTCAAACCTTGTTATAGGAGTGACAAATGACTAGAGGTCTATCATTTCTTAGCGTATTGACACAAGTCACCATTTTACATTGTTTCACTATATGACCATTGTAGTTACATATCTGACATGTAACATTTTGAGAACTTCTTGCATTGGTCTAATTCTAACTTCTTTGATCATGTTGAATCCTATTTTTCTTGCTAGTCTTGCAATTTATTGCTCTATGACCAAATCTATTACATGAATAACAATATCCATTAAAAGGTCTTACCTCTATATAGTTCCTTACAATGTCTCCATGCTTGTTTGATACAAAATAGGTATGTTCTATAGGCTTGCACTCATTTTTAGGAGGACCACCATTGTCTTTGGTTTGATCTTAAGTCTTCTTGGTATTAGTAGACTCTTTTTGTGTCTCCTTTCTTGCTCACATATTATCAGTCTGATTTTGTGCTTCATTGTAACCAATATAGCTAGTGTCTCATTTGACTCTTCTTGCATACAACTGAGATTCTATCAAATCAAAACTATTGTGCAATTTGTTAATGTGATTCTTTGCTTCTTTTAATTCAGACTCTAATCTTTCTTTACAATTCCTCAGATCCAAGATTTGCAAATTTGCTTCCCTTAACTCTTCATTGAGTTGAATGTTCTCCTTAACCTATTCATTGTAGACATCTTGATTGTTCATTAGTTTGTCATCAAATTCTTCAAGCTGACTCAATAAGGATGTATTTTCTTCATTCAACTTCTTGAATTTTTCTTTAAGATCACTGTTAGAGCATCCTTTCAAATCCTTTCTTAGTCTTTTGATAACTAATTGAGCATCACTGACTTTTTCTTTTAGTTCTTCTATATCTCTTTCTGAATTGTCTAGGTCTTCAAGAGCTGCTTCAAGATTCTTCTTTAGATGTTTTATTTCTACTTTTTCCATGATCTCCTCAAGTGGTTAAACTTCTTTTCTAAGGACCAAAACTCTGATACCAATTGTTAGGAATGGGAACACTGAGAGGGGGGGTGAATCAGTGTTCACTATATTTTAACTTTTCACTTAAATCTTAATGTTGAACTTAAATACTTAAGTAATGAATTAAAAATTCATATAAACATGAAACATGAAATCAACACAAGACACCAATATGGTTATGGGGAAACCCAAAAAGGTAAAAACCCCGGTGGGACTTGATACCCACATATATTCTACACTAGTGTTTTGTGATCCTTGTTAGAAGATCCTTTACCCTATTAGGAGTAGCTTTACAATGCTTTAAGTATACTAGACCTTGTTAAGGGTTGGACCCTATTAGGAGTCTTTTACAATGATCCCTATTGGGGGAGTGCACTCACTATTCTAAATCTCACTACTCAAATGATGAAGGCTACAAACTTCTAATTTCAGATACACACTATATCTGCAGGTGAACTGTCACTATGACACTACTTGTCTGATAAGTTCCTTTTGTGCACTAATGCTTTGACCTCTAGAAAATATTTAATACATGATATTCTCTCTTTGCAAACCTTTTCTCTACTTATCACAGCTCTACTAAAATATCCATATTGAATACAATGGGCACATCTTATATTTATATGCTCATACAAACAAAACAATTAGGTCGGCCCTATAACTAATTATAAATAATGCTTCCAAATGAATTGGCCTAAGCATGCTTAAAATTATAGATATAAACATGTCAGAAACTTAAATACATTGGGAACATGCCCTTTACATCATTAAATCATAATTGCAAACCAAAATGTTAACTATTAGCTGCATGCTTTGTTCTTTGCTGGCACATACTAGCTGTGCAACTTCAACTGACTATAACTTTCACATCTCTACATATCTACTTATGCACTCATAGACTAAGAATAATTATAGTCTAACAAAGTTAACATCTAGGGTGCATACCATAATTCATCCATACAAACATGCGGTGATGCTCTGAGCTATAGGAACTGTGTACGCTATCCAGTCTTCAACACTTAACTGAATTCTAATCTTTACACTTAGTGTGCTAAATCCAAACTGCTATATGACTTTGTTTCCATAATGAAAACACTATATCTAGTCATATATCTTAGTATAGACAACTTTCCAACACTTTTATGCCACAACCAACTATCATCAACTTTAGGAACAAAACAACTTGCTTCTGAATTGAGTTGGAAAACATTACCTCTAGTCTTTGAGCCTGATGCAATCATAATGCCATCATTATTATTAATGATGCATTTGTCATCTTTGAAATCCAACTGATAGCCTTTTCCAAGTAACTATCCAACACTAAGAAGGTTATGTTTCAAACCATCAACATAAAGAACATCATCAGTACTATTCTTTCCATCCAAGGTGATTACTCCTCTACCAACTAATGGTTTAGGAGTGTTGTCTCCAAATCTAACCATGCCACCATTGTATTTGTCTAGATGAAAAAATCTATTTTTATCACCTATCATGTGATGTGAACAACCACTATCTATAATCCAGTCTGTCCTTATATCTGCTTGGGAAATCAATGCTAGCTCTTATTTCTCTTTCCCATCTTTATGATTTGTCTTATTATTCATTTTGTCTATAATAGAAATGAATCCAATTTATTCTTTACCTAATTCATCATTTGAAACTCCATCTCAAGCATAGTAACATTTCTTAGAGTACTTAGGCTTGTAATACTTTTTGAACTTTCTAGCTCTAGTAGGACACTTAGATGCAAAGTGACCGATCTTATTACATGAAAAACACTTAAATGGTAATTGACTTTCATATTTCCCTTTTCCTTTCTTTTCTCTTTTTGAAATCATAGCAATAAAATCATCTAAAGTTTTCTCTTCATCATCATCATCAAAATTACCAGAAGTGTTTGCAGATTTCTTACCATGAATTGTTGCTTGGAAGGCTATCTCACTTTTAGGTTCTATCTTCAATCTTGAAATCTTAAAAGATGAGATTTCATTGATCAAGGTCTCTCTCTTGAAATTAGATGTAAGTTTCATGGTCTCATCAAGGATTTTGATCTTGTTTTCATATTCTAGAGTGAGAGTAGTCATCAACTTATTCATAATATCTTACTCTGAGATCTCTCCACCATTGTTCTTGATTCCAGCAATTGCTTCATTGATCCTTTGATTCTAAGCTATGATGTTTTCTTTATGCATCATCTCCAATGCATTTTATCTTTTCTTCCATGTTTTTCTAGACACATCCTTTGCTTGTTTATCACCTTCAAACATGTCTTCTAGGTACTTTCATATCTTGTGGGTGGTGTGTACTTTCTTTATCTCTGAAAAATTCACTATCAGGTAGGGCACTGATAAGGGCTTCTTTAGCTATACCATTCTAATGAAACAATTTCTTTTTCCTTTTAGTAGAATCATCCTTTGCAAGGTCTTCTAGGGTAGGGATCTTTTCTACTTTGATAGTTACATCAAAAACTTCAAAACCAATGCACTACAAATGAGTCACTATCTTGTTCTTCCAATCAAGATAATTCTCTCCATCAAACTTAGGACTTTCTTTTTTGAAGTATGCCATCTGATCAACCTCAAGCTATTAAAATTTATCTCTGAGGTACTTGGCTCTGATACCAATTGTTAGGAATAGTCCCGAGAGATAACTGAGAGGGGGGCATTGAATAAGTTATCTACAAGATTCAATTCTTGGTCCAATTAAGTATACTTAAACATAAAGCATTAACACATTGAAAGAACACATCAACACAAAACCAATATTTTGGTTATAGGGAAATCCAAATATTTAAAAAACCCATTGGGAATTGACACCCACTAATATTTTTCACTAGTGTATTATGATCCTTGTTAGAAGATCCTTAACTCTGTTAAGAGTTTCTTTACAATATATTTAGTATAGTAGACTTGGTTAAGGATCAAACCCTATTAGGAGTCTTTTACAATTGTCCCTGTTAGGGTAGAGGATGCACTATTTAAGAGCTCACTACTCAAAGGGGTGAAGGCTACAACCTTCTAAATAATAGATACTCACTATATCTAGATCTTGGTGAGCTACACTTAGACCTACTGTCTAAATCAATTCCAATGAATAGCACAAAAACTTTACTTTGTCACATAGACCTTCCTCTGATGGCTCAACACTTCACACACTCTTCTCTGCTTTTCTTAATCAACTATGAAACATGCTCAAGCAATCACAAATGAATACCTATAAATATCTTTCCTCTAAATGATATAATCAAGTTGGCCTATTAGAACCACATTGAAATCATATTAGAGAAACCATAAAAAACATTGATAAACATTATGTTAGCTCTTCTGAATAAACATAGGAAACTGTTACTAGTGAATAACGACTACATAAATTCACTTCTACAAAATATCAGACTATGCGTCCTTGACTGAAACATCACTAACATGTCTTCAACATATATCCAAGCATGCAAGGCTCCATGATTACTATACAGACAAGCATACACAGAACACTATCTATTACTTTGTAAGGAACACTATTGACACAAGATGCTATATAACTATCTGTACTAACAGCTAACCTCTGCGCCCATGATATCATGTTGATATCATATCCATGCTACATATACTAAAAGCTTACTACATAAGACTTTGATGCATGCTACTTTCCATATGTTGTCATCAACGACAGACATAGAGTCAGTACTAGCCTCCTAGAAAATCTCCAACAAAGTGTACATGAAAAAACCATCTATTGGAGAGAATTGATGAGAAAACAAAGCACGATTTGATTGATGCAGAGGACTTAAAAATAATTTTCATAGCACTATTGTAGTGATTGGTATTCATAGGACTTGGATGTTTTTTCATCTATGTTTCCATTAATTCCAATGGGGGAGATTGTTAGAAATGAATGTTGAATATACCCTATGGAGGAGTATTCATAGCCATTCTGTAATAGTTGTTTTTGCATTCATGACTAGGATTTTCATTGATGTCAACATAGTGTTTGAGTTAGTGCATGTGGGATATTGAAGATCAAGTTATACAACATTGGGGAATTACTCTATGATATGCTATATCATCATGTTTAAGAGTGCATATAGAAATTCATTCATTCTTGACAGTTATGAAGAAATCAGTGGAAGCAGTATTCAGGCAGTGTTCCTGAGTATTAGTTTGTGGAAATTAGATGATATCTCCTAATTAGGATTGAATCTGATCATGCAAAATTTTTGATTTTTTGAAGACATTTTGATAGTGACATGGACATGACTACAAGGTTCGAGGTTGCATGAGTGAAGAATTATCTTAATTGGAAGCTAACAGTTTTGTGTTATTTTTGTGTCACATGTGGAAACTTTTATTTTGCAATTTGTATGCTGACTCATTTTTAATTACTTGAGTATGGTATAACACAAGGAATATATTTCTTTTTTTAATCTAATAATGTGTAATTGGATTGAAAATATTGTGAAAGTGGATTGCGGATTTATGCAATACTTGTTGAAAGAGGATATTCGAAGTACAAAGATCTAGTATTGACATCTGATGAAGCAGTTGGTGTAGTTTGGCACAGTCAGAGGAGAGGTAACAAGTTGTTGAGATAAGTAACATTTTGATATTATTTTTTTGAATAATATAGAGATCAATTTGACAGTGTGTTCAGTGATCTTTCCATTCAAGTTGGTTGGGCAATGGGTCCTTCTATCTTCCATAACTCCTAATAGAGTTAGAATCTTTTAGCAAGTATTCAAAGTCTCCTAACATGGAATCATATGTACTAAATTTATTTCATGAGACTCCTAAAAAATTCCATCCTCTCACAAGGAACTTTCATATTAGTTTATCTTTTTTGGGTGTCATTCCCACCGGGGTTTACTCTTTGATCAAGAGGTTCCCTAGTTAACATATCTTGTGACATTGTGTTATTGTGTATGAATATCTTTCTGTGGTTCTTGGTTACATTAATTACATGGTTAAAATCTATTGAAGTCGACAAAAGTTATATTTATTTGATAACTGATTCACCCCCCCCTCTCAGTTATCTTGGTGGACTTTGGTTTCTAACTGTTATGTGTTGTGGATACTTTATAATTTGATCTTACTTTCTTTATTCATCATAAATTAGACACAAATGAAAAAAAATAAAAAAGGAATTTTCTATTATTTGAATAATGAAGCTTTTACATTGACATTTCATCTAGAAATAAAAACTACATGCCTCAAAAACTATAATACTACTAGATTCTAAAGAAAACCCTTCTCCCAATACTTCCTCTCAAAAAATGCTTTGCCATCTTGAAGATGGGCTTAAAATTTTCTATTTTTAGTTTAGAGACAAAATTGAAATTTACATTTTTAAATTTTTAAGATGGGTGCCAAAACAAAGGATTTGAAATTTAAATTGAATCGAGGGTGAAAATTGGGCAATTCCCCAAAAGTGGTCCAACTTCTGAGATGCATAAATTTTGATTTGCGACTTCAATTGATGAATCATTTACAGTATCAAAAATATCTCTAAGAAAAATATGGCTATTTGGAGGCCTATATATATTCTCCCATTTTTGAGTTTGTATGAGACCATTTAGTGCCTCAAACCTAACTTTGAAGATCTCTCAATAGGTTTTCAAAAACTTACAACTATAATAACATTCAAACGGTGACATATTTTGACCTAATTATTTTTCTACAGTTCTTAATATTCCATTTACAAGCTTCCATTGAATTCATGTCATCAAATTCCTTCTAATTCAAAGCCACCTACAAAATATCATGTTTTCCCTAAAATTTAGCAACTTCCAAAAAAACAAGTTGGCCCAGAAAAGTAGTAGTAGAATTCTGAGAGTTGGAATCTCCAATATTCCCAAATAGGTATCCAAAAATGAAAAAACACCAAAAAAGAACCATCACTAAGAATACCATTTTTTGTGGGGTGATGTAGGATTATCCTAACACTACCAGATGCTCTTACATAACACACCTAGGGTATTTGAGAAGTGACCATGTCATGTCTCAACTGGTTTATGAAAAACCAAATGTTCAATGTCTATTTTGGAAAATAATGTTGAGTCTTCTATAGGTCTTCCTTTCCATGTCCTTAAAAATTCTTCTTACTTATTATTTATTGTATTCCTTCCCATGTGGCTATTAAAGATTTCTTCAATATCCTCCTTCTTAGAAGTAGGAATTGGGATGCTAAACTTCTCTAGTACAAGTTCCTCCTCTATTCCACCTTCCTGATATTCTGTTAAATATGCAATTTTAAAAATATGGGAAATATTGATTCCATCTGGAAACTCCACCTCATACAGAATCCTTGAATCACATTTCTTCAGAATCTTGTAGCCCCTCGACCAAAATTTTTCATTTTTATCTTTTTGTAGATTCACACTAGGAACCTTTATTTCCTCAAGTACACCATGAAATCATTGCCAAATTGGAAATTATTATGCCTCCTCTTTTAACCTTCCATGGTCATATACTACATGTTCATTTTTTAGATGTTCTCTCATGCTTCCTCATGTAGATTCTTGATGTGCTCTGCAAAGTCTTCTTCTTCAGCACTCGTCCTTCTTCCTTGGTCCATCTTCCTTATTTTTTGTGTGGTCCTTGGACTATCTTAATGGTGACCTACTAGTACTATTTTCACATAATTGTTTTAGGATTAAGTCCCATCCCTTAGTTTTATCTCCTACAAATAACCTTAGTAGGTTACCTAGAATCATATTCACTACTTCAATCTTCCCATCAGGTTTTGGGTGGTGTGCAAAACTAAAATTCAACTATCTTTAATTTCTTCCATAAGGCTCTCCAAAAATATCCAAAATACCTAGTATCATGATTTGAAACTATACTCTTTAGAAGACCATATAGTCTCACCACCTCTTTGAAGAATAAGAAATGTGAACTGTGTCATGGGTGTTTTGGCATGGAATGAAATCAGCCATATTTTAAAACCTATCAAAATCTATAAATATTAAACCATTACCTCGTTGTGTCCTTGGAAATCTAAGAATGAAATCCATACTTATATCTTCCCAGGGCCTTGATGGAATAGGTAATAGTTGGTAAAGTCCTATATTCTGAATAAATCCTTTAGCCATATGGCATAATAAAAAACTCTACACAAATTTATTCACATCCGGTGACAACTATGGCCAATAATAATGCTCACTAACAATGGAAATGGTCTTACCTTAACTAAAGTTTCCTTCCATTCCCCCACTATTCTTCTCTTTGATCAAATTAACCCTTAGGAAACTCCTTGTGATGCACAAATTACTTTCATTAAACAACATACCATCTTAAATCATGTAGTCCAACCATGTTGTCTTCTTGAGAGAAACAGGTTCCTTGCAAGGATTCTAAGCCTTTATAAAATCAAGGTCTTTAGGATATAGGGTCTTGAGTTCACTAAAAAAAACCACTTCAATCTTCATTTATATCAACACAATTTTACTCATACTTAACGCATCTGCAGCTCTATTGGACATCCCACTCTATGCTTCAAAATAAAGGTATAGCTCTCTAAAAAATCTACCAATTTTAAATGTCTTCGATTCAACTTGTCCTATCTATTTAAGTTCTAAAATTCTTGAGGATTAGTATACAAAAAAAATTATTTTCATAATAGATAATGCCTTCATTTATTCAATGCATGAACTATTGCATATAATTCCTGATCATAAAAATAATACTTCTTCTTTTCATCATTAAACTTCTCATTGAATTATGTAATGGGCTTATCTGCTTGGCTCAAAATAACTCCAATGGAATTACTACTGGCATACAAATCCACCTAATTTTTTTTATTAAAATTGGGAAGGACTAAAAAAGATATCTCTATCACATTCTTATTTAGTATTTCAAAACTTCATATAGCTCTTGTAGTCCATCTAAACTCTTTTCTATCCCTCCTAATTGTCTTAGTTAGGGCTGCACAGATACTGCTAAAGTTTTTAATGAAATTCCTATAAAAAATATCTAAACCATGGAAAGGCCTCACCTTAGTGGAATTCCTTAGGGTAGGCCATTCTATAATGACCCTCACCTTCTCATGGTCTATTTTTAGACAATCGGGTGAGGCAACAAACCAAAAGGAGACTAGTTCCCTTTTTGCAAAGCTACATTTCTATAGGTTAATAAATTTTTTATCCTCCCTTAGCCTCTCAAAGACTCTAAAAATATTCATTAATTTCTCATCTAGTGCATTACTAAAAATAAAAATATCATCTAAATATACAATTAAATTTTTTCCCATAAATTCCTTTACTACCTCGTTCATGAGCCACATGAAGGTTCTTGATGCATTGGTTAGACCAAAATGCATGACTAACCACTCATATAGGCCTTTATTTGTATTAAATACACTCTTCTATTCATCACCCTCTTTGATCTCAATCTGGTGATACCCACTCTTGAGGTCTATCTTTATGAAATACTAAGCTCTGCTCAAGAAATCCATAAGATCATCCATCCTTGCCAAGGGAAATTTGTATTTTATTGTTATCTTGTTTATGGACCTAGAGTGCATGCACATACTCCATTCTCTATCCTTCTTTGGTGCTAGTCCTATAGGTACTATACATGGACTCATGCTCTATTGAATTAGGCATTCTCTTAGCAATTCTTGAACTTGTATGTTCAACTTCTTATTCTTAGTAGTGGTCATCCTATGAGCTACCTTATTTGGAACACTAGCTCCAAGCATTAAGTATATATGATGGATAATATTCCTTATTGGTAGTAATCCCTTGGGGAGATTATTAGACATAATATCCTTAAACTCATTCAATAGACCTAGAAGCTTTATTCGAAGTTCTCTACTATATTATCTATCCATTATAGGAATTAAAGCATAACACGGGTGCTCACATTTCATGTCTTCTATAAATTTTCTCCAATAAACAAAACATATTCTAGGACTACTGAATACCTTTACTTCCACCTCCATCAAGGGTTTTAGCTTATGACAAATATCATCCTTTTTTATAGAATAGGTGTTTTCATGACCATCATATATACCATGTTTGTCAAACTTCTATAGCCTTCCCAACAACATATGACATGCATCTATGGGTATGATGTCAAAGAATAACTCATCTTGATAACTTCGAATCTTAAACTTCACCAAACAATGCGCATTGAAAATGACCTTGTGGTAATTTTGCAAAAAAGGAAATATGATATAGATGTGGGTGTCTTTCTTTCTTTAGCTTTAACTTTCTGACCATTTCATCTAATAGCAAATTATCAATGCTTCCATTGTCTATAATCATATCACAACACTTATCTTCACACTTGCACCTAGCATAAAATAGGCTCTTCCTTTGACCTAACTCCTTTTATTCATTTAATAGGGTTGTCCTAACAATGAGGGTTTCTCCCTTATTAGTATAATCTAAGTTCTCTAACTGAGCTTCTTCATATGCATGTGCAACTCATGTATGTCCTTCAATCCTTTAATCTATCCTTCCTTAGCATTGTGGAAATTCATAGATTCATTGTCCTTCCTCACCACAATGGAAATAAGTTCCTCTAAAACCACCTCTCCTAGATCCTTTCCCTATCCTTCCTCTTCCTCTTTGTTACCTATTATTTTGATTATAGGACTGGTTGAAGCCATCATTTTTCTAATTTTGGTTGATACCCACATCTTCATTTTTCCTCTGGTCCTCATTTTTGTTTCCAAAGGATCTTCCACCATCCCTACCTCCTTTATTTTTACATCTTTTATTTCATTCAAATCTCTTTTTTATCTTCTCTTCTACCCTCAAAGAAAACTGGAATGCTTCTTTAATATTGGTCATTCAAAAAAGGCTTAGCTCCTCCTAAATACTTGGCCTTAACTAATTAAGGTAACAAACAATTTTTTACTTGTTTTCCTCTTCATGGACCATTCTGATAATCATTTTCTAAAAATCCTCTATATAATCCTTTATAAATTTTCTCCCTTGTCTTAACCCTTCAAGTTTCTTCAACAAATCTAACTCATAGTCCATTTGAATGATCTCTCCCTTTTATCTCTTATTTGATATAGATGGACCTCCTTCCACTAGATATTGGCATGGCCCTTCAAATTTTTCTTTACAAACTTGACCCAATCTAGGTCCTCTATCTTCTCATACTCAAAACATTCCTCCATCTCATTTATCCAATCAATAAGGTCTTCTAGGTTTAGATTTCCAAAGTAATAGGAAACTTCAATCTTGGGTCTTTTTCCTATCTTTTAAGTGGACCTTATTAGCCACACTTGGTTTTGATCTTCAACTTATTCTTCTTCTTCACCCTCATATGGATCTTCAAACTCTTCTTCCTCTTTAATTTCTTCTCTTCTAGCCAGGTTGAACCCTCTTCTCAACTCCTCCTACAACGCATTGATCTATCTCTAGAGGGTCCTAAAACCCTTATTTTCTAGATAATTTCTAATACCACACACATCATACATCACTCTAGGAGGCATCTTGAACATCAACCCACAACCACAAGTGTTGGAGTGAACTACCTCACAATTAGTGCTCTATCCCCACACTCAAGAACAACCTTCTCTAATACCATTTAATGAGGGTAGAAATCAAAACATAGATGAACACAACAAAAAAATGAATTTTCTATTATGTGAATAAAGAATCTATCAAATTCAAATTAAATCTAGAAATAAAAACTACATGCCTCATAGGCTACAATACTATCAGATTATAGAGAAAGCCCCTTCTCCCAATACTTCCCAAAAATTACTTTCCCACCTTGAAGATGTGCCTAAAATAACCTATTTTTTTAAAGGTAAAAATAGACATAGCTGTTGAATATATAATAAAAATAAAAACTAGTTCAAGGGCTCCACAGGGAAAGAAATAGTAATAAAACCCCATTTCCTCACCTAAATAAAAAATAGCATAGCTATCAAAGTTTGACATTAGCACTAAAGCAAGTGCCAAAAAAATGCAGGAAGTAACAACATAGCACTAAAATTAGAAATAAGGAAATCCAAGAGCACAGTAATCAAAATTTCATGAGCACTAAGAATTTCACTATTCTTCCATAGGTAACCTATAGATAGAATCATCAAATTCCACCATAAATCCTCAATGGGAATTCTAAGTATGTTAAGCACCAGATGCTCCCAAACCTTTGATATTTTAACCACTCTCACCATGATCCACAGTAGCAATAAACACTCACCTGACCTACGACTAGCATCCTGGCCCCACTATAAGCCAAACCAAGCCATGACTATTGCCCTTGACACACAACCTACTCCATTTCATCACAATTTAACCCACTTCAGTCTGTTTGGACTTTATAATAGCTATTAGATTATCATTTACCTAAAAGCACCCCTCCATTATGCACAACTACATATCTCTACCATCACAACCTATATAAGATAGAAAGTCTATTGTTTTATTCCCTATATCATCAGAAAATGGAAGCACTTCTATTTAAGACTAGTTTATTCCTTAGAGTAGGTAGCTTGGGGTCATGTTAAACACCTCAGATAGGTCCCTAGCTTATATTTGGCTTTTCTCCTCACTCTACCCCTTTTTCCACCCTCTTTTTGTACTTTTCTAGCATTCTAGAATGAGATCTTTTCCTTCAGGGTCAAGGTTGACCTTGACTCTAACCTAGGTCATAGGTTGACCTCAACTTTGACCTAGGTCAAATTTGACCTCAACCTTGACCCAAGGTCCAAATTTCAAGATTCCATGATTTTCAAATGTTAGGTTTCAGAAAGATTTATTTTTCCACTTATGGGTCAGCTGTTTTGGATTTAAGAATGGTAAAATCCTCAATTGTATTTAATTTAGGTCAATTTCTAGGGGTTAAGGCTTAATTGGAATTTAATTCCACTATGTTCACCTGTCTAGAAGTTTGTGCCCTAGATCACTATAAAAGGAAGTCTTTCTCTCTTATTTCATCCATCTCTTAATCAAATACATCCATTACTCATCAAACACTCTCAAGGAGACTTCCACGATCAAGAAAGCATTTTCAATCAAGGATGCATTTGAGCCATTATCATCCATCCAAGCATTCAAGTTCTCCATTGAAGATCAAGGATTCAAGCATTCAATCCTTTGAAGGGGTTTGGTTCAAGCATTCAAGATTCATCATTCAAACCCTAGATCTATCCATCATGATGGTATGATCTTCCTTCAAGATCCATTCATTCTTCCCTCAAGGTGGATTCTAAGCATACAATCATGGAGGTTTTGATTTACATTTATAGTTTTTAGTGTTGATTCCAAGATTTCATATTAACATACTTGATTTACATTTCAAATACAATTGCATATCTATTGAATATCATAGCTTCATTGTTAGATATACTTCTACTACTTGCTATCATTGTCTATTTCAATTCCATTATTAAGGTTGATTCAAAACTAGGGTTTGACCAAGGCAAACCACTCATCCTAAAAATATAACCACTTTTTCTTGTAGCTGTAAGTATAGGACAATGAATATTAGTGTAGATCTAGATACCCTTTTCGGTGAATTTCTAAGATCCACGAATAGAATTTTTGTTAGAGTAGTTTCAGGTCAAGGATTACTTTCAACAGGGGGAAAGATTATACCCTAGGGAAAGATCTTACCTTGATCTTGAGGTCAAGGATGTTGGAAATTTGGCTGAGTTAGATATCAAGTTATTTTCACTATGGCAACATATAATCAATATGAAGACCGCCTATGACCGAAAGCACTTATGCTAGAGCATAGAGTAAAATTGTCTAAGTATAAGCAGTATTTTCTAGTCTAACCAGAGATAGTTTTGGATAGTAATGTTGATAGAAGTAGGTACAGTGCTTGTGCACTTGAACATGGATAATTATTTTATTAATGGGAACACTGAGATGGGGGACTAAATCAGTGTTCACTGCAGTGTATCTTTTTACTTTATTCTTTAAACTGAACTTGAATACTTAAATACTGAGATGAAAATCAACATAAACATAAAACATGAACACAACACATAACACCAATATGGTTATAGGGAAACCCAAATAGGTAAAAACCCTAGTGGTAATTGACACCCACTAATATTCTATACTAGTGTTTTATGATCCTTGTTAGAAGATCCTTAACCCTGTTAAGAGTTTCTTTACAATATGTTTACTAAAGTGACCTGGTCAAGGGTCAGACCCTATGAGGATTCTTTTACAATAACCCTATTAGGGGTGTGGATGTGCTATCCTAGAGCTCACTACTCAAGTGGTGAAGGCTGTAACCTTCAGATCTCAGATACACACTATATATGCTGGATGAACTATCACTGTGACACTTCTTGTCTGATTAGTTCCTTTAATGTGCTGATGCTTTGACCTCTTGCAAAGCTCTAATACATATTATAAAATCTTCACATACTTCTACTCTACTTATCTCAATTCTATATCAACACTACTTGCAATTATAATGGGTGCATCTAATATTTATATGCACATACAAAACAAATAACTAGGTTGGCCCTTTAACTGATTACATACAATGCTTACAATTGAATTCACTAAAGTGTGTTTAAAAAAAAACATAATTACATGTAGGAAACCTAATTAAAATAGGTGCATAGCCTTTATAACATAATAATATAACCGCAAACCAAAATACCAATAGTTGTCTTCTTGCTTTGTTCTTCTTTGGCATTCATTGTCTGTACAACTCTAACTCTCTGTATCTTCCTCATACTAAATCTTATAATCATACACTCTTAGAATTAGCATGAATATGATGTTACCAACTTAACTTCTAGGGCACATACCATGTAACTCTATTGTATACACATGATTTGATGCTCTAATCTTGAGGTACTTTGTACATTGTCCAGTCTTCAACACTTAGCCAATTTCTGATCTTCTCATCAAGTGCGCTGACTCCAAAACACTATATGACTTTTTTTCCATAATGAAAACACTACATTAAGTCATATACACTAGTATAGTCAAATTTCCAACAATCTCCCCCTTTTTCATTTATGGCAACAAAGGAATATGGCACAATTACTAACTCTTCTCTTATACAAAAAACTTTTGTTATATTCTATCTTATATCTCCCTTATATTATTTAGTGCACATCTTATTTACATATCTATAACTCCATATTCTATATATACTCCCCCTTTGACATTAATGATAAAGGTGCTTCAAAACTATATCTACAAATACATACAGTGAGAGAACATTTAGATATGCTATCTATAAGTTTTGGATCTCTTTCTTTGAAAATGTAATCAGTGAATTAACAATCTTCAGATGGACACATAGTGAATACTATAGCTTCTCCATATTCTCCAAATCTATGCTAGGACCATGATCACATGTCACCATGGTGGCAGTGATCTCCTTGATTTTCTGATTAAGTATATCTAGTGAGGGTGGAATAGCATTTCTAAGCCAAGTCTACCTAGCCCCTATTTTTGACATCTCCTTTTCTGCCTGCTCAATCTTGTCAATTTGTCCTTGATATACATTATTGATCATATTTACGTCAGTGGATGGGTCTTTCACTAATTTCTTTACTTTTTCTATCATAGCTTCTACTTCTTGTATCTTCTTGAAATGGTCATCAGTTAACTTGTCCTAATCCATACAGTCAGCAATAATCTTTCTGCCATTTGCTACAAACTCCTTCAAAGTTTCTTGTCCAACTTTGAGTGAACTAAGGTCTAGTGAGAAGTTACTGACCAATTCACTAAGCCTTTTCTCTATACTTTTCTCCTACAACTAGAGATGTAGATGCTTCCAAGCTAGCAAAGTTAGTTTTAAAGGAACTTTGGGCACTTGATTGTCTGAAGACAACAGGTTGTTCAATATGTTCACTGACTCAAAAAATAGGGGATTCCTCATTACCCATTTCTCCTTGGCCTTCTCCATAGATAAGACACTGATCTTGATCAGGTCTTCTTCTCCCCATGAATCTAAGCTAGTTTTATCAGGTGTTAAACTTGACAACAATGAAGCTAATGGTAGTGGAATGATATGAATGTTGTCCTCTACTTCTTGTTTAACTTTGATTAGCATTTCAATAAATGGCTTTTTTGTTGGCTCACTTCTTTTTACCTCTTCTACTCTTTTTTCTTCTTCTGACTTTTATTTCTCTTTTTCTATTTTGTTTTGTATCACCTTTCCTTCTTTTTCATTAGTTATATCCTCAATAAGCATTTCCTATTGATTAGGAGGGGTGTTACTACATAAGTTCATAGCCTCTTGAGTGCTTACAAAGGCTTCTTCAAACTTGTCTAAATCCATGTCTGTGGCCACCATAGTAACTTTTACATTGTCAATAAAAATTGAGTCATCCTTGAGTGTCTTTGTCATGGGCACAAACTTATCTACCTCTGTAGATGTATCAACTACATGTTCTAAATCCTGTGGGCATGTAGATGGTATATTTATGGTCTCTAACTCTTTTGCAACCTTTGTGGGTACTTGAGCTGAGGGCGCAGTAGCTAGATACATGTGCTTGTTCATGAAGACCTTCTCAAAGGCTTTCTTTGTTTCCTTAGCCACCAATTCATACTTTTTGTCCATTATACGTAAATTCCTTGACTTGGTTCTAAGATGTGGCTTCACTAGATCTAACAATAAAGTTTTCTCTTCTAGCAAGCATACTGGGAGGGTTTCATCTAAGATCTTTTCCCTTATCCTTAGGTCCTCTTCAATGGCTTGTCTTTTTAGGAATTCTAATATGTTCTATACATTATATGGAATTGTAGTCTTCAGTTCTAGGATTGTCTTCTTGAACTTTAGCATATGTTTGACAATCATTCCATGTATCTATGATTTGTCAATCTCACTATATTTCTCATAAAACTTTCCTACTTGATCAATTCTTCCTTCATCAATAATCCTTGTACTTAACACACTGAGACAAGGTTTTAAACTTACTTCTAGAGGTGCTTGAGTGTTCTTCCTATTCCTTGTTACTCACGAGGATGGATGATTGATGCTAATCTCTTTCTTCCTCTTAGGCATTGGCCTATACTTTAGAGGAGAAGTAAGGTCAATGGTTTCCTTTGGCACAAAAGGGGTATCATATGTTTTACCCTTCTTGTCATCTAATTTCTCTATTTTCACCTTCTTCATCTTTGGATCCTCAGATTCTATCTTTTCTATAGCTACACTCTCTATTTCCAAAGAAATCTTCTCTTGCCTTTCTTTTTCTAAATGTTCTTATGATACTCCATGAATTCTCAAAATCTCTAAAGTAACCTTGGAAAATTTTCCTTTTGTTGCTGCCCTATTCAAAAATGCATTAACTTCTCTTGTTTTCTCTTCATAGGTTCCCCATCTTGGCTCATTAGGGTCTTTAGGTGCTTATAATAGTACTTCAACATATACTTATAGGAATTTTTCATCAACCTCATATCCAAGTGGATGAATCCACTTTGTTCTTGGCTCAACTGCCTCCATGCGTGTTGTATCAGTCTCAACCATGAAACACATACTATCTTTGTATTTCTCTACAATACCCTGTGGTATTCTATATCTCATCTGCATCTTAACCCTGAATGTATTCAATTCTAGAGTCATGTAATCTCTTAATGTGCTCTTAGTAGATTCCTCTCAAACACATATCTCTTCTTCTCCACCACATCAAATTCAATGGGAGTAGCCATTACTTACTTGTATATCACTTTCCAAATGGTCTTAAAGCCTTTTGAATCAATGTGACGAACTAGGGTTTCCACAACTAATCAAATGCATTTCAAATCACTAATGAATCAATCTACAATCCTTCATAATAAAATGCTAGGGCTCTTCTTCTCTCCAATCACTTTGAATTTGAATGCAATGAGAGATCTACAAACTTCTATGTACTTTAAAGTAGAAATTTTTCCATTAATGCTTGCCACGTAAACCAGGCTATCACTGAAATTTTTTTAACTTTCATTCTACAAACAATCAGCTAATGCGCTCTTGCACATAGGATCTGTTAGTCTCCAAAAGCTTAAGTACAAAGGTGCATACTCTTATGGTGAGTATACTAGCCATGCAGGGGCCTAGAGCTAAATTAGCTCCCCATATGACCCTAAAGGCCATTCATCCTAATGTAGAGGGCGCTTCCACTATGGATTTATCCAATACATTCTCATCAACCTTGTCCTTCTTCACCTCTGACCAAATCAATTTCACATCCTTTAAAGCTTTCACAAATTTGACTTCTCCTTCGGTGTCTAATACTAGTTCTTCAGGCTTTCTTGACCTCGCATCCTTAATCTACAAAACTTTGAGATGTGTACAACCTTTTTACAAGACTGACAAATGAATGGAGGCCTTATATTCCTTGGTGCATTAACATGGGTCACCATTTAACATTGTCTTGCTGAGTGACCATTATAGTTACATATCTGACATGTAACATTATGAGAACTTCTTATATTTGGCTGATTGTGATTTCTCTGATTATGCTAAGTCTTGTTCTTCTGACTTGTCTTACAATTCGTAGCTATATGACCAAATTTATTGCATGAATAACAATAACCATTGAAAGGTCTTACCTCTATACAATTCCTTTCTATATGTCCATGCTTTTTACATGCCTAACAAGTTTGATCTATTGGCTTGCACTCATTCTTGGATGGTTCAACATGATCTTTAGTCCAACTTCTAGTCTCCTTAGCATCTGAGATGTCTTTTGGTGATTTCATTTTTTCTCGCATGTTGTCAGTCTGATTTTGTGCTTCATTGTATCTAATGTAGCTAGTATCTCCTTTAACTCTTCTTGCATACAATTGAGATTCTATCAAATTAGAAATGGTGTCCTTAGCTCCAAGATTTCCATGTTTGCTTGCCTTAATTCTTCATTGAGTTGAAGATTCTCTTTGATCATTTCATCATAGACTTCCTGATTGTTAGTCACCTTATCATCCAATTCTTTAATCTGTTCTTTTAGAGATGAATTTTCTTCATTCAGCTTCTTGATCATTATCCCTAAATCATTGGTAGAGCATTCTTTCAAATCCTTTCTTAGCCTTTTGATGACTGCTTGCGCATCACTGACTTTTTCTTTTAGTTCTTCAATTTCTTTTTCAGATCTGTCCAAGTCTTCAAGAGTAGCTTCAAGATTTATTTTCAGAAGTTTCATTTCTTCTTTTTCCATGATCTCCTCAAGTGGTTAAACTTATTTCCTAAGGACCAGTGCTCTAATACCAACTTTTAGGAATGGGAACACTAAAAGGGGGGGGGGGGGGTGAATCAATGTTCACTGTATTTTATCATTTTACTTTATTCTTTAAACTGAACTTGAATGCTTAAATAATGAGATGAAAATAAAAAAAACATAAAAGATGAACACAAAACATAACATGAATATGGTTATGGGGAAAACCAAATAGGTAAAAACCCTGGTGGGAATTGACACCCATTAATATTCTGTACTAGTGTTTTATGATCTTGTTAGAAGATCCTTAACCCTGTTAGGAGTTTCTTTACAATATGTTTAGTACAGTGACCTAGTCAAGGGTTAGATCCTGTTAGGATTCTTTTAAAATAAACCTATTAGGGGTGTGGATGCACTATCCTAGAGCTCACTTCTCAAGTGGTGAAGGCTGCAACCTCTAGATCTCAAATACACACTATATCTATTGGATGAACTATCACTGTGACACTGCTGGTCTGATCATTTTCTTTGATGCACTAATGCTTTGACATCTTACAAATATCTAATAAATCTCATCAAATCTTTGCATACTTCTTCTCAACTTATCTCAATTCTATATCAACACTACTTGCAATTACAATGGGCACATCTAATATTTATATGCGCATACAAAACAAATAACTAGGTCATCCCTTTAACCAATTACATACAATGCTTCCAATTGAATTGGATCAAGTGTGTTTATAGAAAAACATAATTAAATATCAAAAACCTAAGTAAAATAGGTGCATATACTTTATAACATAATAATATAACCGCAAACCAAAATACCAATACTGGCTTCTTGCTCTGTTCTTCTCTGGCATTCACTATTTGTACAACTTGAACTCTCTGTATCTTCCTCATACTGAATCTTCTGATCATGTGCTCTTAGACTTAGCATGAATATGATGTTACCAACTTAACTTCTAGGGTGCATACCATAATTCTATTGTATGCACATGCATTGATGCTCTAATCTTTAGGTACTCTATACACTATCTAGTCTTCAACACTTAGCCAATTTCTGATCTTCTCATCAAGTGTGATGACTCCAAAACACTATATGACTTTGTTGCCATAATGAAAATACTATATTAAGTCATATACACCAATATATTCCACTTTCCAACAAAATTCTATATATGAAAAAGACACATCTAGAATTGCGAGTCGGTATGACATGTACGAAAGAAGTTATTGCAAAATTATCGAGATAGAGTTAGAGCTGACTGAGCAGAGTTAGAAGGTAGAACAAGTAAAATAGTTAAGGGATTATTTTTTTTAATCAAAATAATGACTTAACCATACAAGGGATGACATCTAAAATGTTATGTCTTTGCAAGCATAATTAGTTTTGTATTTTAAAGAATAGTATAAGCTTTGTAAAGCCGACTATTAAAGTTATTATTCTTAGTAACTTGTATAAATGTAAGAACTATGTAGTGAAAAGAATATATATAAAAATAATGAGATAATGTAATGATATGATGTGAAGATATATGTTTTAAAGCAAGCAGATTTTGTATATGACAGCAAAGAAGCTAGAAAGCTAAATCTGAATAGGAAAGTTATTCAGAAATAGTGAAAGGTTATATACTTTACCTTTTGTAATCTGATATCATTGTACATTACATGTTTGGGTAGTGAGTTAATCTTCTAATCATTCTATATTGTATACCAACTCTTAGCAGGGTTGAGGCTTCTAACAAGGCCTAGAGTCCTTTAATTAGGATAGAAACACTATATGCATGTAATATACTTCTAACAGGGTCAACATCCTCAACATGATACTTTTGATTAGTGGATCACTTGTGGGTATCATCCCCACCAGGGTTTCCTCAAGAAAAAATAATGTGTTATGAGTTCATTTTCTATATTTATTTGCATGTTATTTAGTTTACTCTATTTTACAAGAATCAAGTTAATTTTCAATATCCATAATTGGGCAAAACTAAAATTTTTTAGAATATTGGTTCAACCCCCCTCTCAGTATTCCCTATCTCTAACAATTGGTATCAAAGCCTATTACTCAAAAGAAAGTTATTTTGAGAAAGCCTAGCAACTTGAGTAAGATCTCTATGGATCAACTACAAAAGAATCTTGAAGAAGCTCTAGAACTGATTGATATTCTTACTAAAGAAAGAGATATTTTATAAGGGAAATATGATGTTGCAAAGAACTTCATTCAGAAGCTAAAAGAAAAGCTTGAAGAACTAAAATCCAAGAAGGAACCTACAATTCAAATCGAATATTGTGATGAAATTTCAAATCTGAAGAAAGAAAATGAGATCCTTAAATATGAATTAAAGATAGTAGATCTGAAGTTAAGTTTGAAAGATGGAAACAACAAGAATGAATCTAATCTGAAATCTAAAAATGAAGATCTAAAGTCTAAACTTTGTAAAGTGACATCTAAACTTGAAAAATACAATATAATTATGAAATGAGAACTGACACAGTCTAAACAACATCTTGAGAGACTGCATTCCATGAGTGATAATATTGATGAACAAATGTCTTATCAAAAGCCATATTATGATACAACCAGTCTTGGATTTAACTCATTCAAGATAAGTGAAGAAAGAAAGGAACCAGATCTGAAAGTTTTTGAGAACAAAGATGAAAATAAATCTAATGAAGCTAACAAATCTGAAGACATACCTAATCCACCTAAAGAATAAGAACCACCTAAAGATACCCAAAGACAATTCAAAGGTAGATGTTTTGCATGCAATACTTTTGGTCATATGAAGAAAGATTGTATAGGTAAGCAATTCAAACCTCTCAATGGTTATTGTTATAATTGTCATGGTTTTGGACATAGAGCTATTGAATGTAAGAAGCCTAAATTTAATAGTAATAGTAGTAGTAGATTTTTAGAGATACTAACCATGCAGATAAGAGACCTAATAAAGATATGAATAGAAGAAATGGATTAGTGTGTTATAGATGAAACAAGGTTGGACACATTGCCAAGAATTATAGATCACAAATCAACCAGATAGGACTGAGATATGGAAATAATGGAGTAGTTTTCTAGATATGAAACAAATTTGGTCATACAACAAGATTTTCCAGAATTAATAACACGAGAAACCCTAATCCTAGAATTTACACAAGGAGAAATGAAAATACAAGCAATAGTTAGAAAGGATGATATAGTAATACAAAAGAAATGATATTTGTTAAAGGCATAGATCAAGCAATCACAAAAGGTAATTAGAAAGGTGAAGTATCTAATAGTAAGTATGAATCTCTTCCTAACCCATCTCAAAGCACTTAATTCATAAGAATACATTAGAGTAGGAACTTAGGATAATGTAGAAGTTAGTGTAGAATGAATTGAGTCTTGCACAGTTAATGTAAGGTAGTATGTGATGTAATGGTGTTATTGTTAAGAGTGCATGAGCTAATATGAATGTACGCAAGTTCGTAAGAAGTTTGAAGTTTTTTAGGAAAGTAGGAACAACTTTTTGGAAAGAAGTGACAAAGGAATTGAATGCGGTGTTAGAATCTTGAAAGATTGAAATTTTGTAGGATTTAGTAAAGAATTTCACACTAGATCTATGCAAAGCCCTCAAATTCCAAAATTGAGGTATTTTACTAAGCAAATCTATCAAGAAGATTAAAAGATTTTGTAGAAGTCATGGCTGTATCACTTATTCATCATGTAAGGGATACGAGTAGACCTAGAGTCAAAAGGGAACCAATAGAACCCTTGGAAGAAGACCCTAGTCTTGCATTGTTGTTCGTACAAGAAAAAGTTTTACATTTAGAAGATGTTAAAGGCTATTTAAGATGCAAAATTGAAACCTTCAGTGAAAGTAATTTGCCTAAGGAATATGAGAAATTATATAATCAGGATATGTCATTGAAAGTAGGGTTTGAACATCTAAAAGAAAATTAAATCGTGAAGTACTCACTGTAATATGAATTCGATGATGATGAATGCACCAAAATCATTTTAAGCAGAATTCACAATGGGAAGTTTTGGCTAGATGATAGAGTGATAGATATCACTGTAGACCTAATATATGAGGTAATTGATTTGTCTAAAACTGGTGTCATACCCTTTAATGAGAAAAATGTGAAGAAGACAGTATTGGACAACACCAAATCATCCTACAATGGTAGAGGGATAGTAATTAGGAAGATATTACAAGATGATGTTAGATATGTATGCAAGATCTTAATATCTAAGTTTTTTGCAATCTCTAGAGAAGATGACATGGTAGCTGGAATGATTCATGTATCATATTTGATGTGCATTGATAAAATTCAAGTAGATATGTGTGAAATTTTGAGAATTCAGTTATTTGAGAACCTTGAAAAGATAAAGAAAACTAAGAACTCGTAGTTTAGATTCTAATCCTTGATTAAATACATATTTTTCCATTTGCTAAGAATATTTCCATATACTATTGGGGAAGATTGGAATGATAATAGGACCACTATGGACATAA
Organism: Chamaecyparis obtusa; assembly: GCA_027943335.1. Taxonomy (NCBI): domain Eukaryota; kingdom Viridiplantae; phylum Streptophyta; class Pinopsida; order Cupressales; family Cupressaceae; genus Chamaecyparis; species Chamaecyparis obtusa. The sequence continues at coordinate 105,007 of BSBK01010500.1, forward strand.
TAAACAAGGTTTATCTGAGACACCCTATTGACAAGGTTAATGAGAGTGCAACCTTAGTAATCAAAACATTTCAGAACCTTATGAAGAAAAGTTCAAGGATTCCACAAGCTATTGTAGAGAAGTACAAGAGTGAAATATGCTTTATGGTTGACACTGATTTTACCTTTATTGAAGCAATTGAATTGAGAGTTGAGTTTATAGATCCTCTTGGATATGAAGTTTTAGAAATTGAAGTAGAAGAATATGTAAGTAGATTTCTTAAAATAAAGATGGATGTAAACAACTCTAGATTTGGGATTTATGAGAACTTTAACTTTGTGAAGTCTCTGCATGAGGAAAATTGGCTAAAAAGAGAGTTGAGATTACCATTAAGAAGATTCTTAAGGATACTGGAATGACAGAACATGAATTCCTAATTGTGAAGCAGACTACAACAAGACTAAGAGACATTGGACAAAGAGAAGTTTTGTTTGTTCTACACCTATCATTAGTTGTAGATCAGATAGAGAATGTTCATAATTTAGAGGAAGTGGTAAAAGTTGAAGAGGCATAGGAAATAAGGAAATCAACTATAACTTCCACCACTCCACCAAGTAGAAGGGTAAAGGAAATGGTAAGTGGGCCAGGAAAGAGATAGAAAACAATATTTACCCCAGTATAAAGAAAAGTATCTGAAGTAAAAGATGATGAAGATACTAGAGTTAATAAGAAGAAATGGAAACCAAAGATAGACAAAGTGAGTTCTCAAATCATTAATGATGGAGTTTTTTCTAAAATGAAGAAATATTATGAGATGTACAACTATTCTGAGAAATTGAACCTAGAAAATGTAGTTGTTAGGAAAATGATTTTGGCTGATAACAAGTTTAACAGTATTCAAGGGAAGATTCCTAATGAATTATTTGAAAAGTTAGTAAACAGAAAGAAAAGAGCTACTGAAGAAGATCATAAGATAAGAGAGAACTATGTAAGGAAGCTCTGTGACATTAAAGATGAAGATCATTTCAAAGAAATTTTGAAAGATTTTAATACTCATTTGAGGATGAAGAGGAGAACCATCTTGATAATGGGAGGGAATTAAGAGGAATTCAACAAAGAAACTGAACAAGTAGTTATTAAAGTAATGACCTTAGGCCCTAGTGAGCACACACGTGTGCCTGATCGAGCATTGGAAGCTGAGAAATAGAAAAGATCTATAACATCACTACCACCATCAATCAACATTGTAGATGAATCAATGAATGTGGAAGGAACAAACATCATTTTGGATAGTCAAGACAATCCACTTAGTAATCTTGAAGAGATTGTTGACAATTTGGCTATGGAGCAACAAGACATGACAAAGAACAAGCAAGAAAAGGAAACAAGACAAGAAGAAGAAATAGAACATAATCAAGTAGAAACACCAAATGAAATAGAGGAAGTAGGATAAGAAGAACAAGTAGCATTCAGTCCTACACTCGAGGTAGTAGTAGAGAAGCCACAAGCTAGATCAATTTTTGCTAGTCTTGGGTAAGAAGTAGATAATGATGATCAAATAAAGCTGATCTCATCTCTGAATAAAATCATTGGAAAAAACAAGAAAGTTAAAAGTCTTGAAGGATCACTGATTGAAGTAACACAAAAATTGTAGAATGTTATAACCAAACTGATCTGCAGGTCAAAGCAAAAGAAGTTGTGAAGGCATTTGATAGTGAATTCACAAATTCATTAGTCATGGCTATAGTTAGAGCACAAGCAACCTATGAAGCAAAAATATTTCAGGATATATGTTAGAATATCAGGAATGACATTGATAATTTGGACATTTGCATAAAAGACCTAAGAAGCAGTTTGGAGAAAGGAAAATCTCTATACAAACAATGCACAAAATCAGAAGATAATGTATCTGATATAACATAGAAGATGAAAGAAAAAGATGTGGATATTCAGACAACAACAAATCTCTTAGCAAATCTGAATGTGAAGATATCTAATACTGAGAAGACAATAAGAAAATTGTATGATGATATAAGAATTCTAAGTGAAGAAAAGGAAAGGAAATTGAGAAGATTCACTCTATTAAGAGAGCATGTTTCAATTAAAATAAGTATTATTGAAAGTCAATTGGAAGAATGTCTTACGTCTAAGACATCCTATGAGAAATTTCACTATGAAAACCTTAAGGAATGTGAAATAGCATCGTATGGTTTATGTGCACTTCTTAGTGTTTCAGAAACTATTAAGAAATCATGGGAGAAGGAGTTGGAAAGTATAAAGACAATTTTTGCAGATTGTGTTGCAAGCCTACCGGCCTTGCAATCCTTAATTCAAAAGGTAAACATTTTTATTGAATAGTTTTGGCACCCTTTTTTGTTATTGCTATCAAAGGGGGAGTGGTAGCAGAAAATTATAAAATGTATAGATAGTTTTTATATAGAATATATGAAGGCATATTCCTAGGGGGAGTATAGATGATATATAAAATATTTGGAGATATAAGCATAATAAATAATTTTTGTTATGTTCACAATTTTGAAATTTTGTATGACTTAGCCAATTTTCTTATATGTTGCCACCAATGACAAAGGGGGAGATTGTTGGAAATTTGGCTAAGTTAGATATCAAGATGTTGTCATTATGGCAACATATAATCAGTATGAAGGTCACCTATGATAGAAAGCACTTATGCTAGAGTGCAGAGTAAAATTATCTAAGTATAAGGAGTATTTTCCAGTCTAACCAGAGACAGTTTTGGATAGCAATGTTGATAGAAGTAGGTTCAGTACTTGAACACTTGAACATGGATAATTATATATATGACAAAGACACATCTAGAAGAGCAAGTTTGTATGACATGTATGGAAGAATTTATTACAGAATTACCAAGATAGAGTTAGAGCCAAGTGAGTAGAGTTAAAAGGCAGAACAAGTAAAATAGTTAAGGGATTATTTTATTAATCAAAATAATGACTTAACCATACAAGGGACAATATCCTAGATGTTGACTCTTGGCAAGTAGAACTAGTTTTGTAGTTTGAAGAAGAGTATAAGCTTTGTAAAGCTGACTATAAAAGTCATTATTCTTAGTAACTTGTATAAATGTAAGAATTATGTAATGCAAATAATATATAGAAAAGTAATGAGATAATGTAATGATATGATGAAAAGATATATGTTGTAAAGAAAGAAGATTTTTTATATGAAAATGAAGAATCTAGAAAGCTAAATCAAAATAGGAAAGCTATTCAGCAGTAGTGAAAGGTTATATACTTTACCTTTTGTAATGTGATATCATTCTACATTACATGTTTGGGAAGTGAGCTCATCTCATAATCATTCTATATTGTATACCAACTCTTAGCAGGGTTGAGGCTTTTAACAAGGCCCAGAGTCCTTTAATTAGGACATAGACACTTTATGCATCTAATAGACTTCTAATAGGGTCAACATCCTTAGCAAGATACTTTTGATTAGTGGATCACTTGTGGGTATCATCCCCACCAGGGTTTTCCCTTGGCCAGGGTTTCCTCGAGAACAAATAATGTGTTATGAGTTCATTTTCTTTATTTCTTTGCATGTTATTTAGTTTACTCTATTTTTCAACCATCAAGTTAATTTTCTATATCCATAATTGGGCAAAAGTCAAAGTTTGTAGAATACTGATTCACCCCTCCCCTCTTAGTATTCCCAATTTCTAACAAAGGACAACCTTGCTCTGAAAGACAAAAGTTTTCTAGATTTTTTCTGTCTTTGCATTTATAGGCTGGAATAGGTTTCATAATCCCCCGAAATTGAGCACAGACATCAAAAAATAGTGATTTTTGAATCTACCTCTTTTCAAGGTAAGTATTCCTGTCTTATTAAGATTTTATGTCCATAAAATTTTCCATTACATATTTTCACACCTTACATTTTGGTGAATCATATTATATACTTTACATTTTGGGGAACCCAACAAGCTTATCCCCTGTCTTTTGTGGAATTAGATGCTCTATTGTATTACATTTCAAAAATAAAAATAAAAATCATTTAAAACAAAATACCAAAATATTTCTTGTATTTCATCTACTATGAATATTTTTAAGATGCTTTGGTGTGTGCTTATTTTATTTATTGTTCTCCTCTTTGCATCTCTTTATCAAACTTATGATGTTTATGAGAGTATCATTCACTTCATTATGTTGGTTACCCTTCATCTTTCACTTGCCTATGCTTTTTTGAAACTGACGAATACTAGTCTTCCTACTTTCAAGACTTTCAATAAAGATTTGTGTGGTGGACTTATTACTATTTTGGATTATGTGAAAATTTTTGTAGATGATACACCATCTCCTAATCTTCTTAATCCTAATCCTATCATTCCTAATTTAGTTCCTAACCTTCTTCATTCTAATCTAATTCCTAATATGCCTAATTCTCCATCTATTAATCATAGTTCTTCCCATACTTATTATGGGATTCAAGATATAGTTCATGATGTAGATGTGCAAGAGTTCTTTGATTTACTTTCTCCTCTAATTCATAATGATATTAAAGGAAAGGGTAAAGAAACTTATTATAAACCTATTATTCCACCTTATACAACATTTACTCATGAACATGATAAACAATCACCTCCTATAGAATCCTTACATGATATGTACACCACATGATATAATCTAATGACTAAACAAGGTATAAAGGTTTAGGGCTTGGTGTTAATGAGCATGGTATTAAATATCTAGTTCATATACCCCCTAAACAAGATATATGTGGTTTTGGTTATTCGCAGTCTCAATTTAAGGTAGTTGATTTTGATCATCATCCTCCTCTTCATGTTCTTCTCCTTACACCTAAATTAAATTACCCTGATACTCCTCAAGATGTAGCTAAGAAGGTGTATGTTCAGTTGATGAATTCCAAGAAAGAAATATTTAGACCTATGCCGAAAGATGCTCTATCCAAGTAAAAATTTCCTTTTCATTATATTAATACACATTTACTTGTTGATTGTGTGTATTTCAAGCTATATGTTAGAGAAAGAGCTATTTTAGGAATTATATCTCACTCTGATGCAGTTTTATAATTTCTTCATAACTTTGATAGGGAACATCCCCTTGAATCTTCCATATAATATATCTTTTATCCTCTTGTCTTATGACTAGGGGGAAAGAGGCATTTAATCCTATCTTATAGGATCCATTGAGCTCTTGGCATATATTTTATCCTGAGTTTAATTGGTATTCTTTCTACCCTTCTTCCCTTATTCTCTATGGTTTTTGTATTATGTTTATAATCATCCATAGATTTTATTCTATATTCAATTTATCTTTTCTAAAGATATCCCTTTCTTTCATCCCTGGGGGGAAAGGTTATTCAATCTTTCTCTTTGTCTAGGGATCTTCTTTCCCTAGCTTAGTGGTATTTGTTTATTTCACAACACTATTTCATTATACTAATAGAGGTTTTAGCTATGGATAACCTTTTACATGAGAGATTGTTGTCCTAGGTCATCACCTCTCCTTTATTTTGCAAATTATGTTCTTTATAAACTCTTGCCCTTGCTTTGGTGATTAGAGTTGTTTCCCTCATTTCAAAGATTCCTCTTCCTCTTATAGGGGGCTAGATGATTGAATCTTTGTTTCTCTTTAAGGACTCCTCTATGGTGGGGGTCTCATTATTGAGATATTTTTTTTCTTTGAGGATCCTTTTACATAAGTGACATATCCTTTTCATGATTATCTATACTCTTGGATGTAGGGGTCAATACCCTTCGCTAGGAATGTAGTATACATTGTTGATAAACAAGATATCTCCTTACATTGTGAAGTATGTATCCTCTTTCTCTTCCTTATCATGTCTAGTTCACAGCCACGATAAGGAGAGGGGAATATATAGGGTCTCCCTTGTACTATAATTTTTCATTTATATGCTAAGTCCTCTGAAGGTAACACACATAAGTTGCTAAATCCTGAAGAGACACCCATTTTTCAATTTTTAATATGCTAAATTCTCTGAAGGTAATGGACATAAGTTGCCAAATCCTAAAGAGACATGCATTTTTCAATTTTCAATATGCTAAATCTTCCAAAGGTAACACACATAAGTTGCTAAATCCTAAGGAGACACACATTTTATATTCCATGGTGATACAAGAAGGTGGATCTATGGGTATTCCAAAAGCCATCAGAAACCACATTACAATTTCAAGGCACAGATTATGGGTGAACAATCAGGTTTGACCACATATTTGGCTCTCCCTCCTTGGTGATTCATGGTAAGGTGGGTATCTTACTAGGCGAGGTAATCACTTTGTCTTTTCTCTCTTTTCGCTCTCATGCTAGTAGGAATGGATCCTAAAGCTATGTTATTTATAGTGTTTCTCTTGTTTTTCTTATGTAATTATTTATGCTTTTATGATAGCTTTCCAAATATGATATTATTATAGGAAGTATTTCTTAGCAAGGTTTCCTCTACTAGTTGATTTGGGTTTGTTTTAGTACTAACCCCTCTTGTGTGTCTTTTTGTTTTTCTCTTTATTTTCACACCCTGGTGTGTGTATGTTGAGTTAGAATCCTTAGCCTAGGAGCTTGTTTCCTTAAATAAGTGTTATTCTATCTCATTGTGAATCCACTTGGATCTCTTCTTTCTTCTCCTTTACCAAGAGTATGCATCAAATCCATACTCTTGCTAAAGTGGGGGTTTAATGTATCATCAAAAAATGGAAGCACTTCCATTTAAGACTAGTTTATCCCTTTGAGTAGGTATTTTGGGGTCATGTAAAATGCCTCGGATAGGTCCTTGGCTTAAATCTAGCTTTTCTCCTCACTCTGCCCCTTTTTCCACCCTCTTTCTACACTTTTTTGGCATTCTAGACTGAGATCCTAAGATCTTTGAGTTCAGGGTCAAGGTCAACATTCTAGGTTAAGGTTGACCTTGAATCTGACCTAGGTCAAAGTCAACCTTGACTCTGGCCTAGGTCAAAGTAGACCTCAACCTTGACCCAAGGTCCAAATTTCAAGATTCCATGATTTCCAGAGGTCAGGTTTTAGAAAGATTTATTTTTCTACTTTCAGGTTGGCTATTTTAGATTTCAGAATGGTAAACTCTTAAATTGTATTTAATTTAGGTCCATTTGTAGGGTTTAAGGATTTATTGGAATTTAATTCCCCTATGTTGGCCCCTGTATAATTTTTTTCCCTAGATGACTATAAAAGAAAGCCTTCCTCTCTCATTTCATCCATCTCTCAATCAAGCACATCCATTATTCATCAAGCACTCTTAAGGGGACCTCCATGACCAAGAAAGAATTTTCAATCAAGGAAGCATTCAATCCATTATCATCTATCCAAGAATTCAAGTTCTCCATTGAAGGTCAAGGATTCAAGCATTCAAGCCTTTGAAGGGATTTGGTTCAAGCATTCAAGATTCGTCATTCAAACCCTAGATCTATCGATCATGATGGTGTGATCTTCCTTCAAGATCCTTTTGTTCATCTTCAAGATACATTCATTATTCCCTCAAGGTGGATTTCAAGCATACAATCATGGAGGTTTTGATTTACATTTATGGTTTTTAGTGTTGAGTCCAAGCTTTCATATTAACATACTTGATTTATATTTCAAATACAATTGCATATCTATCGATTATCATAGCTTCGTTGTTAGATCTACTTCTACTACTTGCTAGCATTCTCTATTTCAATTCCATTATTAGGGTTGATTCCAAACTAGGGTTTGACCAAGGAAAACCCCTCATCCCAACAAAAAAATGCCTTTTCTTGTAGGTGCAAGTGTGGGCTGACAAATATTAGTGTAGATCTGGATACCCTTTTTGGTGAACTTCTAAGATCTACAAATAGAATTTCTGTCAGAGCAGTTTCAGGTCAAGGATGACTTTCAGTGGGGGGCAAGATTGTACCCTAGGGTAAGATTTTACCCCGATCCTAAGGTCAAGGATGACCTTGCTCCAAAAGACTAAAGTTTTCTATGTTTTCTCTCTCTCTACATTTCTAGGCTAGATCAAGAGTCAGAATCCCCTGAAACTGAACATAGACATTAGGAAACAATGATTTTTGAATCTGCCTCTTTTCAAGATAAGTATTCCTGTCTTATTAAGTTTGTATGTCCATAACATTTTCCATTACATATTTCCACACCTTACATTTTGGTGAATCATATTATATAGTTGACATTCCCCTCCCGTAGTACATGTGACAATTCACACTTATCCAATGAATCTAAAAGTTTTTAAATTTGATAGAAAATGTATGCCAAATGCTAGTTATGACTTTTCCTATTGATACAAGCCTGAATAGTCAAAAGAGAGTCACCATCCATGTGAATTTGATCCACCTACAATTTCTTTGTTAAAACTAACCCTTTCAACAAGGCCATTGCTTCTGCCACATTATTTGTCCCAGGTGGAATGGAAGAAGACTTAATTGCAATTGGCTCCCCACTATGGTTTTTAAAACAAATGCCTATTCTTGATTTCCCTAGGTTTCCTCTCAAAGCACCATCAAAGTTAAGTTTAATTATATTATGACCCAGTGGTATCCATTTAACCTTTGATCTATCCACTTCCTTCTTATCATTTCCATTTACAAAAAACTTGGAAAACAAAATATATTTCCATTCCTTGAGGATTGCATTATCCCAATTTGATAATGTAACCTATGAAGTGAAAATTTTAATATTTTCATTACCTACTTCAGATATATTTTTTTTGATACTAGTAGTAACCGCCTCAGTAGTGGATGAGGTTTTTCTAAAAATTCATTTGTTTCACTCCCACCACATGACCAAACAATTAAGGATGGTGAACGCTTCCAGATTGTAGAAAATTAAGCATTAGGATAAAGAATTGGCCAAGAGTCAAAGTACTCCCATAAGGTATTAGGAAGTGGCATTGCGCAACTTAGTTTATTCAAAATAAATTTCCAACAAGCTTGTGCAAAATCACATTGAAAGAAAAGATGATCTGCATCTTCTAATTTTGAGTTTGGAGCCAAAATTGAAATTTACATTTTGAAATTTTATAGATGGGTGCCTAAACATAGGATTTAAAATTTAAATTTAAACTAGGTGCGAAAACTCGGCAGTTCCTAAAAAGTGGTCCAACTATCGGGAGGCATAATTTTGATCTGAGACTCTGATTGATGAACTATTTACATTTTTTAGAAAAATATTTGAGAAAAATATAATCCTCTCAATGGCCTATGGCCATAGTTTCATATTTTAGGTTTTACAAGACTGTTCAGTTCCTCAAATATGACTCCAAAGATTTTTTAGCAGGTTTTCAGAACCTTAAAGCTACACTAAATTTCAAATGGTGATAGATTTTGATTTGATTCTTTTTCCAAAGTGATTAATATTCCATTACAAGCTTCCTTGAATCAATGTCCACAAGTTGCTTATAATTAAATCCCACCTAAAAAATAGCATATTTTCCCTAAAATGTAGAGAATTCCTGAAAAAAAACAAGTTGGCCTAGAAAAGTAGTGGACTTTTGAGAGTTGGAATCTCCAAATCTCCCAAATAGGTATCTAGAAATGAAAAAAAACAAAATAGGAACTATCAGCAAGACATAAATTTTTTTGGGTGATGCAAGATTTCCCTAACACCGTTAGATGCTCCTACATCACTAAGTCTCATCTACCTTGTTTTCTCCATCAAATCAAACTTAAACCAATTTATTAATTAATCTAATAGTATCACTTAATGATCAACTAAAGTGAATCACTTTTCTTCACTAACAATTAGGAAACTACTACACAAAGCACTATAACTCGATCATCTAAGATCACTAATAGCTACAAAGATAGAATAAGGTAGGATACAACATGTAGAAACTCATCCCAGGTGCACAACACAAAAAATGAAAAGCACTTTTTGGTACCGACCCATATACTGTGACCTGTATACTATCTCCATTCTTCCATACTTAGCCAAATTTTCAATCAATGCTTTGGTTACACAAAAATTTGATAAGTGACCATTAGATTCTTAGAAAGTAATTGGATGTGAAAGGGGGTTAGATAAAGAGTGAAAATTGAGTAAACTTAGAGATTTAGCTCATGAGTAGAAAGAAATAAGAAGCTTTTGACAAGTTTGATTGTGAATTTGACTATCTTTTCATTGTACTAAGTCATTAAGGTATTCTCCTATTGAAGTTGTGTGTTTTTAGACATGTACACAATTGACACAACACATTTTTGGCACCCACCATGGGGCCTAAGCCCCAAAATTTCAATTAAATTTTGACAAATTTATGTTTGCAGATTTCAACTTGATAGTAGAATTTTGTATCTAGCATAAAAGTTTGTGTTCAGTCTTTGAAAGCTTATTTTTGGTCAATATTATTTTGTATTTTGGAAAGTATTAATAATTTCATATCTGGTATAAAGATCTTCATATTTGGAACTAAGCTCATATCTAGTCTAAATCCTTTCATATTAGGAAAGTTCTTTGTATTTGGTCTAACGTTCTTTGTATTTGGGAAATAGGTTCATATTTGGTACAAATAATTTTGTATTCATGAAATTAACAAGATTTTAAATATTTGCATTTGGATTTGAAGGATAAACCTAATGATCTAATATTTTTGTCTATCCTTATGGTTTTAATCTTCAAGCTAACACCCTTTGTAGGATGAATGTAGAAGATTTTTAACCAAACTACTAATAGTAATCTCCAAAATTTGGTCTCTAGATCTTGTTCAATGTGCCTAATTTCAAATCTAAATCTCTAAGAAAAAACTTACTAGACATAATTGTGGAGAGTAAGCCTAAAAATTCCCTTTGCATAATTAAATCAAAAAATAAAAAATTTAATATCAATCTTATTCTATGGTTTAATTTCTAGAGCTTGCATCTTTATTTAATTGCTATAATATTTCTTTTAATATGAAGTTTCTACACTTTTATTAAAACAATGTAGTCACATGTGTGCACATACTTAAACTTTGTTAGCTAGCAATTAGAGGGGATTTGTACTTTCAAAATTACTATTTTGTCTTAAATTCTACCTAACATTTTGTTTCCCTCTTAATCCTCACCACTCATTTGTACCTAACTTTGCATCTCCTTCATTCTCCTTTTTCCTCGTAATCTCAACCACACATTCTTTGCCACTTAATTTTAACCATCCATTATAGAGGAAAATTCATCAAAATCTCTTCTCTCCATTGAAAAAAGGATCCATGATCAATCATTCAAGCATACTTCCATTCTAGAGAACTTTATGGCATTCTTAGAAATATAGTTTTATTTCTTGCATTGTTTTGTTGGGAAGTGGTCAACACATGCACATGAAAATATATTGAATGTTATCATTTATGGAAATACTTATTAGTTTAATGATCACACATATTGGATATCATGAATATTTTTTAATGTAGTTGATAAAGGAAAAAATGCCTAAGTCCAGAGATTATTCCTATAACCTAATCTAATAGAAAAGATTTCACAAAAGTTGTATTAAGGCATGAGATCTTAATGACATGATTACAAGACACTGGTAAATACATGTATGAGGTTGCACTTGTTACTATTGAAGGAATGAAGGGATGTGTTTAGTTGATTGGATGCAAAGAAAATAAACATAGCATTACTTGTTATTAATCACTAAGGCCAACTTTGTGAACGATTGGAAAGTTATTTTTGAATGCTATCTTGGATCTAAGGCTGACTAAGGATGATAATGAAGCATGTAACTACACTTTAATTAGTATGATGTTTATCTAGAGTAATGCCAACTAGCTTTTGTAATTGTAATTCTAATAGGGTATAAGTATACAAACACTTTTGTAAAAGTGTGTGATGATGTGAAGGATGATATGGATGGATGTTAGATGCAAATTGTAAAGGAATCTAAGAAGAAAATTAGAGATCAAGAGGAAGGAGAACAAAAGGATTTCTTCTAGGAATACTTTTTTAACTCTTTGTATTCAAGATAAAATATTTTTTGTAAGTGTTCTTGCACCTATTGTACACCCCTAACAGGGTTTGTTTTCTTTTAACAGGGCTAGGACCTTTAACAGGGTCAATTCCTAAACAAAGATCTTATTGTATACATCCCCTAATAGGGATATGCCTATATTGCAATAATCAACTCCTAACAGGGTTTCAATATTCATAGTGTAAAATTTAGTGGGTACCATCCCCATTGAGGTTTTTTCCTTAATAGGGTTTCCTCAAAAATAAATATGGTGCTATGAGTTCTTCTATGTTTATATTTTTTGCATGGTTGTTCCATTTATGTTATATATTTATATGTTGGTTAAGGAAGTTAAAGAATTTTGAGAACTTAGTTAAGTACTGTAACACTAATTCACCCCCTCTCAGTGTTACCAAATCCTAACAATTGGTATTAGAGCCTCCAGCCCTTGAAGGAAAATCTTAACTACTTTGGGGAGATCAAGATGGATTTGGAATATCTGAAGGAGAATCATGAAATGGCCCTCGAAGATGTGGACATTGCTAATGCAGATAGAGTAGATCTAAAGTACAAGCTAAGGAAGGTATATGACTTTATAAAGAAGTTGAAGCAACAACTTGAACCTGAAAGAAAATTGAGAGATGATCTCATGGAAGCATAAATTGAAGATCTATCAAATCAAGAGCAGATTGAGCAGCTAAAACACGAAAAGGATTTCTTGAAGGATGAACTGGAGGTGAAAAAATTGAAACTGATAAAATAACTTGATGATGAAAAATAATAAAATAAAAAGTTCCAAAATGAACTATGAAATACAAGGGATAGGTTGTAAACTTTGGAGAGTGAACTAAGTGCACTAAAGATAAAATATGACAATATAGAAAGATAATGCATCACCATTATTGGTGAACTTGATTAGACTAAAGGTCACATAGAGAAACTTCATGAGATCAGATAGAAATTGGATGAACAAATTGACACACAAGAGACTTTTGGAGACAAGACAAGAGTAGGATATAATGAAAAAATTGATCGAAGGAAAGATAGATTTGTTGTGAACCTTAAATCACCTAAGAATTTAGAATCTGAGGTTGAGATAGTAGAACCTAAAATACCTTTTACAAGGAAAATGATAAGGTTTGCAACCATGAAGATCAATCAAAGAAACCAACTAAAAAAGGTATTCCTAAGTCCAAGTTTATTAGTTTTTTGTTTTAATTTCTATTTGTATGGACACATAAGATGAGAGATTTTAGAAAACCAAATATGAGATCTAGAAGACCTACATATGATCACTTAGATTATTTCCTTAAGAAGAAAAAGGAGAAAAGTTTGAATGAGGCAAAGATAGAAAATAGTCAATGTAGTAAAGATGCAAAACATAGAAAACACTAGGATAAGGAAACAATTAAAGAAAATGATATTATGCTAGACAATATTTCTAATGCCAGTAAGGATGAAGTTAACAAGACAAATGAAGAGGTTAAGAAACCTATTACCAGACCTAGAAAGAATGTATGTTACAAATGTAATAACTTTGGTCATATTTCCAAGTATTGTAAGTTGTATATTGATTACAACTAATTGAAACCTAAGAAGAAGGTGACATGTTTTAAGGGTAAAAATTATGGACATCTAGCAAAGTATTGCATATTTAGAGGATTAGTGAAGAATTATTTTAGACCATTAGGAAATGAAAAATAATTGAATGAAGAAGATAGAGAGATAGAAAAACTAAAAGAATAATTTAAGGAGAAATGGGTCAAACAGAATGAAATTGTGGAATTTGAAGTTAAGAAAGATGAAGAGAAGAGTGTGAGAATTCACAAGAGTCCTAAGAGTCTTGTCAAATAATTACTAGGGTGCATTGATTCACCATATTTATGATGGGAAATGTATTCCTTAGGGGAGCATGATAGACTAACACTAGTCAGATACAAAGCCCCTATATGGATGATTTAAGCTATGTGAACTTGAAGACAAAGTAGTTACTATGCTTTTTGATCTTGGACAAGATCAGGCTTTTTTTGGATATGTCTATGAGAAGGTCTACCAATTTGATCCAATACTAGTTTCTTACAACTTTAAGGGTATTTTTTGGGACTTGTGCCAAATTACCTACCATTTACACTGAGATCAGAGAGCATTAAAGAGGTTGGAGAAGTAGTTAGATCTTGAAGTGTTTAGAGTTATGTTCACAAAACCCTCACATGGCCATGTGAGCTAGGTATTTGTGATTAACTCAAGAAATCTTTATAAATTATAGTAACATAGAAATCAATATGGATGCACCTAAGGTTTTTAATGTACTTGCAAGGAATAGATAAAAATTTAAGAGCCATCCTTTCAAATCTACTGAAGAGGATCAAGAGGGTGAGCTTTCACATACCCTAGTTCATGTTATTCATGTTGAAGACATCAGGGAATACATACATAACAAGATTGATTTCATAGGTGCTACAAAGATTTATGATGAAATACTAGGGTTATACAATGTAGAAAAAACCCTAAGAGAAGAATGTAGGAAAGTTCATGGGTTGCCAATAGTCAAATACATGGAGAGATTTGAATTTGAGGAATTAGACTGGATCAAGATTGTGTTGAGTAGGATTCATGTTGAATTCATATGGATTGGTGGAACCCCTACTAAGATCACCATGAAATTATTACATAAAATCATTGGATTACCTATGAGAGGTAAGATACCTACTACAAAGGAAAACATAATATTTGAAGTGGAAAAACTGACAAAAATAAAATGGAATAAAAGAACTATGACTATGTTGGAAAAATGGTCAGCTCTCCCCTCAGGATTTGTGACATGGCTTAACTACCTCGTGTATCTTCTATAAGTATAATGGTTGTATCAGGCATTAATAGGTCAATCTTTTGGTGCAATAGAAACTACTACTTGTAATAAGTGGTATCAGATCTTGGTCACATGTTTGAATCCCCTCAGGCAACACTAAGGGGAGATTGTTGGAAAAATGGTCAATGCTCCCCTTAGGATTTGTGACATGGCTTAACCACCTCCTATGTCTTCTATAAGTCTAGTGGTTGTATCAACAGGTTGATCTTTTGATGCAATGAAAAACAATACTTGTAAAAGGCTATAAATGACATCACAAAATAAGATGTCAAACTAGTAGAAATGATATTGGGATACAAATTCTAATATAGCAATAAAATAAACAATGTGTCAGCTAGTTTTGTTTAGAGGGCATATAATATGGTAATTGAATATGAAGAGTATGACCTATGTGAGGTCTTAAGGAAATAATTGATAGAGAATCTAGTAGGAAAAAGAGGAACATGACAACACATTAGATTTGGATCAATGATTATGTATATATTCTTCCATGCTATGAGAATATTTCCTAACATGTACCTTTGGAGATCTGATAGATGCTCTATGTACATGATTAGTGATTTCTATAGGAGAAGTGATGAGAAAAATAGGTATGTTGATATTGTAGCCATGCTGAAACTCTTTCAAAAATAAATGCATGAAAGGGAAAGAATCCCTTGAAGACTAGTTGATAAGTATTAAAAATGACATATGTTTCATGGTAGAGACTGAAAACACATGCTTTGAGCTAGTGGAACCTAGAACTTCATGGGATACCCCTGTGGGCTATGAAGTTAACTACACCATTTTATATCTTCACATTCAACATGTTTTACAGTCCTCTAATGACCCAATTTTACTAGATGGGGCACATATGAAGAAAAATACACAACAATAAAGAAATAGATAGTAAAGGGGAGAAGAAAGAAGAAAGTTGAGTCCCTTGTTGACAAAATTATAGGGAAACATGGAATATCAAAATAAGAGATCAAGAATGTTAGGTAAAAAGTGGCAGAACTTGGAGAGAAATACAATATTCCCCCTCCTCAACCCAATATTGAGGCACCTCAACTAGTGGAGATTGAAGAGGAAGAAGAAGAAATAGACAAAGATGACAATCCTACACCTACTAGGAGAATATTGCAGAGATAGGATACTAGAGAAGCTACACAAGATCAAAAACATCTTAGAGCTAGACCAAAGGTCATGGCTAGTGGACCAGGAGGGAAGAGGAAAATAATTGATACCCCTCCATCTTTGGATGGGAAGGACAAACCACAAAAAAATGTAGAACATGAAAAAGAAGAGGAAGTTCAAGTAATGGATACATACAAGACCAATGAAAAAAAGAAGAAGGAACAAGAAGATGAAAATGATATAAAACTTAAAGAAGCCAACCTAAGGGCACTCAAAGAAGACAAGAAGAAAGTAGAAGAGGAAGAACTAAAGAAATGCCAGGAAACAAAAAGCTATTTTTTTAACCCCTTCTTAAAAGCTCTAGAAAAGAGAGTAGTGAATGATGAAAATATTTCTTCTATTGAAAAATACTTTGATAGATATGATGAAGAAGAGAAAAAAAAGAGAGAAGATATAGTTGTGGAGAACATGCTCGCCTTTCATTGAAATAGAAGGTCAAATCACTAAGGATTTATTTGAGAGAATAGAGGAAAGAAAAAAAATCCCTAGATGAAGACACTAAAATGAGACATGATATTATGTTACATAATATTCCTACCATGACAAGGAGTGAAATGGGAGAGTGGCTTGAAAAGTTAAGTCCAAAGCTAAGGACCAAAACTAGAATCACTAAGTTTATGGCCCAAAAATATGAAGAGCTTGAAAAGGAAACACATGACAAGACTAGACAGCTACTCCTTGAGGAGTGACCTAATCTTGGAAATTCTACAAGGACCCCAACCCCAATAATAATCTCCATAGAGCCTAAAACTACCAAAATTGCAAAAGAGGATGAAGTTGCAAAGGAGACAGAGGCATTTGATACCACCTTACCTGATTTCTACATTGAAAATGTTGGGATTTCATTAGACACAAAGAAAGATACATCTTATCCATTTCAGATAATTAAAACTTTGGCCAACATTGATGAAATAGTGAAGAATATTGAGCCTCCCAAGATTTCTCAAGAAGAATCAACTAAGAAAGAGAAAGAAAAGGAGAAAACAATTTAAAAAGAGTAAGTATCAGAAGAAAAAGGTGAGGAAAAAGATAAAGAAAATTTAGAGGAACAGGCAAAAGGATTGCCTATCACCCCTTTTACTACACCTAGTTTGTTGGAAAGTGGATCCCAATCACTTCTAACTAACTTAGAGGATATGGATGTCACATATTTGATGTAGTGTTTAGCACTTTCTTTTGCTAAAGAAAAGGAGAAAACATAGAAGCAGACTAACAAAACTACAAAGACAATCTAGCAAGAAACACAAGTGTTGAGTAATTTTTTGATTACACCTCTTGTAGATATTGGAGATCTTGTAAATATTCTAGGTAATGTTCTAAGTATAGTAGAAAAAATTTTTGATACATTCGAAGAAGCAACAAGAATAAAAGTGGTAGATGACTTTAAAATGCTAAGGATGTGTTGAAACCTAAATTTGCATGCTCAAATTTGACAGGGAAGTATTCTCTATGGCTAAAATACATGATTATCTAATAATGTTTATAAAAGAAACTATACACCTTATTTTATTTTTTAAAAATGTGTTTACCCTTGTCAAAAAAATGAAATTTATCATTAGGGTAGAAATTTTTGTTCAAAGGGGGAAATGTATATTCTTTTGAAAATATCAATAATTATTTTAAGAGTAAATTTTAATATTGGAAAGTTTCAAAAGCATACTCAAATAATTAGTATTCCCTATTTGAAAACAAAAAAATAGTTTAATAAAAATATTTTTACAAAAGGGTGGGGAGAGGGAGTTGAACACTCAACCTCTCAACCTACCCTCTTTACTATCTACCTACCCATTCCCTCCCTAACCAGCTAGTGTAATGTTATCCCTTGAGAGGTTTTGGGATGGAATTAATTTTGTTCCCTTTTCATATGTAGGTAAATCAAAGTAATTTACACATGGGGAGTATTTCTTACCTATTTTATTTTGGGAAATAATTATTTGAAAACAATGCAAATGATTCATAATTAATTAAATATTTTGATTTGTGATTTGATGATACATTCTCCAAAATATTACATTGATGTGATCATTTAAAAGGAAATATATCATCTTTTGGTGATATTATGGAAAACATTGGATTAACAATATAATATATTAGTATATGCTCTAAATGATAAAATATTTCTAAAAGGGGTTATTTTAGAAGCATGAATAATGTTTTAACCATATAGTTTTCCTAATTAACCCTAAAGTAAATTTTGATTTATTTAAACTCTTAATTTATTTTATTTGCAGGAAATATTGAAGAAAGGGACATTATTGGAAAGGGGCTTGATATTTATGGGATTTAAACTGTGAAATTTTTTTTGGAAAGCACATTAATAAGAGATTTGATATTAAGCTTTGGACGATTAATATTTTATATTATACATTATACAATTTTAATGCTCCAGTTGTTGATTTAGGATTAGGTTTTTGTTATGAATAGTCACATTAGTTTGTAGCTTGTTTGCATCATTTGGGTTTTATATTTAAAGGATACCAAGACCAATGGAAAAGGGGGAATTATTAGAGAAATTTTACAGGATAGAATTTGATCGACAATTGCAACAAGAACTCTTATGTACTATTTTTCAAAATCAATACAAGATAAGTGTTTCCTCTCACTTGTGGTAATAAGTTTTCAATCCTTTTCAATTTGTCCCTCAGATAAATCTATTTCATAGATTGTTTCATTGTGTGAATTCTTATGTTATTATAATCTAAAGATAAATTTGCAATTTGAACATTAGACAAAAGGATTAGTTGTCAAATATTTTTCTATTCTATTGGTCTCTCAAAGTATAGTTAAATTTAGTAGAATTGGCTACAAGCTCATATTTTGATTATAATTTATATATAATCCTTTGAAATGATGGTCTTGTTCTTCATAACAAGTTATTAAAACTATCTTTGAGGTTGTTCATATGATTGAAAGTGAATTGAATCCATTGCCTAGGTAGAAGCAAGGCACTGATCTTATCAAATATTGGATATAGTCATTTGGTTCATTGTTTAAAGTTTTGAGATATTCTATTTAGCATTCATTCATTTTAAGCACCTTTATCAAACATTTTTTATATTAATCAAAATACTCAAGTTTTTGTAGCATAGAGGACTTTTTAGTTGTGAGTTTCACACTTTCATTCATCTCAAGGATTTATTGCCACCTTTAATGAATCCCTATAGTTTTATAGATATAAATATCCTCTATAAAAAACCTTTCAACCAACATATTTGGTTAAGGTACAGGTTCAACTACCTTGGTTTTGCAGAGCTAGAAGTGAAGGGGAAGAGGATCATAATTGATCACTCTCATTAGTTGGAAAAAATGAATGGGTTTCCTAGCATTGGATTGGAAAGTCCATAGGAAATCCAACCCTTCATTTTTGGGAACCAACAAATTGGCAAATCTACTAGGGAATTGTTGTGACAACATTATTCAAAATTTCTGGTAATCAGAGTGTCAAACTCTACTCGAGACATGACCTAGAATCAATTGTATGATTTTATCCTTCTTATGAAGAGGGTGGTGACTCTACATAAGTTTTTTAGAAAGTGACTCCGCTAGATTAAGAATTCAAGATCAGTTTGTATTTTCCTTTTGATAAGAAGATGGAAACTCTGTGTGTCAGAAGTTATCAATGACTCCACTAAGCGAAAGAACCTAGAGGAAATGAATATTGATCCCCTAACTAGTAACAGAGATTTTACTACAGAATGTATCAGATAAAATATTTTGGATGGCATCAGGATGTTGAATTTCAGAGGATTCAAATTTTTTCTACATAAGTTATTTTTGCAAATTGGACAATATGTACCAAGGTTTTACAATAAATATAATGAATGACTAAAATGACATTTAAAAGTATTCCATTCATTCATATAATATTATGAAATTGATGAAGAAGGTCAGGTGATGATTCTATTTATGGAAACGCTCATGAATTATGCAAGAAAAGCATATGAGTCATTACCTGCACATAGCATTTCATCATGGAAAAAAATTGTAGAATGGTTTGTGTATGAATTTTATAATTCAAGTGATGAAGAAGGAAATGAGTTTTGTGACTATGAAGAAAATCAAAATTCCACCATGGAAGAATAACCCTACATACTTGCTTGGGATGCATATGAAGAAGAAAATGCTTACCAGACATGTGAAGGAAATGATAACTTTATCTATAGCCTCATACTTTAGAAAATTAGACATTTAATTTGTGGTGTATCCATTAGAAAATACAATGTTGAGGATAGGGAACCATTAATTAACTCATGTATGGCTGACTTTTCTAAAAAATTAACATGTGAAGTAGATCAAGATGAAAATTTTCTCACTACAAAAGAAATTTCAGATATTTTGGACATTGAATATTAGAAACATGTTGAGAAGAATAGTAAAAAAAAAATCTCATTTCACCATGATAAACAAGTTGATGGATCAACACATAATCAAGGGGTAGTAGATAAAATAGATGATATTTTATAGAAATAAAATAACAAAGATAAAATAGAACTTCATATGGAAGGCAGGCATGAAGATGTTTCAGGAGATAATGCTAGCAAACATATCAGTCTCTTTGATCAAACAGATGATGATTTTCAAAAGGATGAGTTTAGTATACAATTTTTGGTATCTTTTATGATAGAACATCTATGGAGGTGGATGAAAGTTCTCATGAAGGTATGCCTAATTTCTCTATGTTCTTGAATGCATTGTTCAAAGAGAAAGCATAAGAAGATACACTCAAGTTTTCTATGTTCTTGAATCCATTATTGGAGGAAGATTTTCTATGCAATCAAGCCCATCAACATCATGATGAAGATAATAGGCCTAATGATATTTTTGAAGTTGATGAAATTCATGATATGAATGTAGAAGGTGATACATTTTTTAGTTCATCCTACAAGCAAAAACTACATTAAATATGAAAAGATAAGTTGAAATTATATAAGCTTGATTCTAAAAATTATTCAAGTGTCCTATTTGATAAGATTCTTAATAAGAAGGAAGTTCATGAATCTGAGTTATATTCAAATCCTTTTTGTGAAGAGAACCATCATCTTGAGTATAGGATAGATTGTGTACATAAAGGCATCCAAGTAGAAGAGGTTAGTTTAGTTACTTGTAGGGATGATCAAATGCATGAGAATAATCTATTTAGCAAGGAATACAATGCACCTAATGAATTTTTTAAGGATGAACAAAAGTCAGAGCATTTTAATAAATAATGAATATTGTCTATGGGAATGGTGGCATCATATTTAGGAAATTCTAAGTGTTAAATGATCAGAATCAATTGTTTGATAAGGGAAAATGTTGATTCCATATTTTGGTGGCCCAAGGCTGTCAATTGAGATTTTATTTGATTATTTAAATATGCAGTGACTCTATGCCCAATGGATTTCACACTTGCTATACTTATACCAAAGATAGTTAGATTCTCACTATGCCCACAAGGAGCATACGCACCCAGAAAGAGCCACTATTGGTACCCTAAATCTTGAGAATTTAGGAGTCCCAATCCATTATTTAGGAGCAAGTTTCTACATACTAAAAGAATCAAAGGAAGGAAGATTTATGACACAAATAAATAGAATTAACTAATCAAATCCTTCATAAAATACTATAATTTTGACCTATTGTAAATATGATGCCGATAAAGGTTGAAGATAGTTGAATTTTAAAAATCTAAAAATGACACAATTTGGAAAATCAAATTTCCTATCATCAATACAAATCTTAGCTTTCCACAAGGTGTTTTGGTTTTTCAACCAGATCCAAATCTGAAAGTTAGGTAGTTATTTTTTAGTTAGTTTATTATTTTTTTTCAAAATAATTTGTAATAAGGGTTGTGTATTTTCACCCTAAAGAGGTGTGAAAGTCACTCAAATAGATATATATATATATATATATACATAATTTGAAATATAAATGACAAGACAATACAATACATATTTTTATAGGATAGAATTTGATGACAACTGCAACATGAAATCTGATGTACTATTTTTTCAACACTAATAAAGAGATAAGTGCATTTTCTCTCACCTGTAGTAATAGTGTTCAATTCTTTTCAGTTATTCTCTCATATAAATCTATCTAGATATATTATTTCATTGTGTTGAATTCTCATGTTATTTGTAATGTGAAATATATATAGTTTGATCATCAATTGAAAGGCGTGTTGAGAAACTTTCCTCTATTCTATTGGTCTCTCAAAGATAGAGTTAAATTTAGTAGAACTAATTGTATGATCTGGTTTCATTTATAATTCATGTAGAAGCCCTTAAAGTGATGGTCTTTCTATATATAAGTTATTAAAACTATCCATGAGGTGTACGTAGGATTGATATAGAATTGAATCCATTGCCCAAGTAGGAGCAAGGCACTGATCTTATCAATAATTGGAATATAGTCATTCAGCTCATTGCTCAAAGTTTTTGATATTTTATTCCTTTGATCTATTTAATTTTATATACCTTTTGTCAAAAATTTACTATTAATCAAAGAATTTAAGTTTTTGCAACATTCAATATACTATTGATTGAGATACTTACAATTTGATTCCTCTCAAGTTTATTTTCCACCTTAAGAGAATCCACAAGTTTTATATTCAATTATTTGTTATAAAAATCCTTTGAATCAAAATATTTGGTTAAGGTAAAGGCCTACCATCCTTGGCTTTGTAGAGCCAAAATTGTATAATTTCAAACCTCCATTTGGCTGAACTTGTTAGTTGGCAAAAAATGATTGGGTTTCCCAGCATTGGATTGGCAAATCAATAGGAAATCCAAACCATCATTTTTGGGCACCAACAGGATGAAAGATAATTTTGATGGGAACAAGAGTGATCTCAACACATTGATCGCCATTGAAAAAGAAATCAAATCTTTTCTTAAGGATGGAAAAGACCTATTTATAATTTGCATGACTTTGCATAAGCATGTAAAGAGAATATAAGATATTATAGCTCAGGATGAAGAGGCTTTGGAAAACCTCTCTAAGGATTTTGAAAGTAAGAAAATTCTACACATAAATAATGAAGTAAACAAGATCATGGATAAAATCCATACCCTATAGTTAGAAAAGGATAGAGTTCAGAAAAGATTCTCAAAATTAAGAATCTTTTTTAATCCAAAGATTAGTGTCTTGGAGAGTACACATGAGTACCTTCAGCTTGGACTCAAAACATTACAAGGATTAGTACCTACTGATGTAGAGGAAGCAGACAAGGTCACATTTGGTCTTAATGGAATGATTCAAGTTGCAGAGGCAATCAAAGCATCTTGGGATGAAGACATGCAGATTTTGAAGACAAATTACAAAGATATACTGCAGATAGTTTAGTTGTGATTTTGTACACTCTATTTTTATTGTTTGGTAATTGATGTTAAAATTTTGGCACCCTTTGCCATTAATGTTAAAGGGGGAGAGATAGAATAAAAAATGCAAAGTGTAATATGAGAAAGAGGAAGTGTGTGTGTAAAATGGAAATAAAACCAAAATAAATAAAGAGAATTTTCATTTGAAGTATATGTGTTGCATTTCTGTTAGTTTATTTCCTCTACATTTTTTCTTTGATGATGCACTTAGTCATTTTTTCACTAAGTGTTTCCATGAATGCCAAAAGGGGAGATTGTTGGAAAGTGGTCAATACATGCACACATATGCACATGTAGGCACACACACATATATGGAATGTTGTCATTTATGGTAATACTTATTAGTTTTATGATCGCACATATTGGATATCATGAATATGTTTGAATGCAGTTGATGAAGGAAAAAATGCCTAAGTCCATAGATTGTTCCTATAACCCAGTCTGACAAAAAAGCTTAGGGAGCTTCAAAAAATCTATATTAAAGCATGCGATCTTAATGAAATTCTTGTAGGACACCAATGAATATATGTGTGAGGTCACATATGCTACTAATGAAGGATAAAAGAGATATGTTTACTTTATTGGATGCAAAGATAGTAAACACAACATTACTTGTTAGTGATCACTAAATTAGACCCTACGAATGATTGGAAAGTATTTTTGGATGTTATCTTGGATCTAAGGCTAACTAAGGATGTTAATGAAGTGTGAAAGTGCACTTTAATTAATATGATGTTTATCTAGAGTAATTTCAACTAGATTTTGTAATTATACTTCTAATAGGTTATAAGTATATCGACACTTTTGTAAAAGTGTGTGATAATGTGAAGGATGATATGGATGGATGCTAGATGTGAATTGTAAAGGCATCTAAGAGGAAGAAAAAAGATCAAGAGGAAGAAGAACAAGAGGATCTATTATAAGAATACTTTGTTAACTCTTTGTATTCAAGACATAAGATTTGTTGTAAGTGTTGTTTCACCTATTGTACACCCCTAATAGGGTTTTTTTGCCTTTAACATGGCTAGGACCTATAACAGGGTCGATTCCTTAACAAGGATCTTATTGTATACATCCCATAACATGGATTTGCCTATATTATAATAATCAACTCCTAACAAGGCAAGAACTCCTAATAGGATTTCAAGATTCATAGTGTAGAACTTAGTGGGTACCATCCCCACCGGGGTTTCTCCCTTAATAGGATTTCCTCAAAAACAAATATGGTGTTCTTATTTCTTGTATGTTTATCTTTGTTGCATGGTTGTTAATTTTATGTTATATATTTATATGTTGGTTAAGGAAGATAAATAATTTTGAGAATTTAGTTATGTCATGTAACACTGATTTACCCCACCTCTCAGTGTTACCAGATCCTTACATGTTTATCATACCATAGTTTCTTGCATTTTAATTCTAGAATACTAGTTTCTTTGCATCCATTTTAGCTTATTTCTTCCATTTCATCATAGGTTACTATTTCATTTTCTTAATCTAGTTTAATTCTATAGCTTACTTTGCATTATCATTCTTAGTTTAATCTTACATTTCATAGTTTTTCAATCCTCCTAGTTTACTTTATATTTCATATTCAAACTCAAATAAAATGGGATCATCTTGTGAATCTTCTATTTTGAGGTTGTCTAGTCACTATTCCTATTGTCTAAATATGATAAGCATAATATAGAACTAAACTCACTTCAAATAGGAAGCAAGAAGCCATTTTCAAACATTTCTTTGTTTATTTCATGTTCTTACTAGATTAGGAATGTTTGATGTAATGGTTTATTGAAGTGTGTGTTTTGTAGGTCTAAAGCTCACATTTTTATCACACATCTTTGGTGCCCACCATGGGGCCCACATCCCTGATTTTACTTCATTTTATTTTTACTTTTTATATTTTTTAACCTTGCATGGTTGTTTTATTCAAGTTTTTCAAGGCTAACCCTTTTGTATGTTGAGTTCAAGACAAAATCCTAGGGGTTTGAAATATTTGATCATATCTCACAAACAACTTGTATTTTTACTATAGGTCAAGGATGGTTTGGATGCGTCTCAGTCTGAAATTCATATTTTTTTGATAATATTTTCATAAAAAGTCATTTATGGTTGCAAATTAGAGAATTTTGTTTCAGGAAAAATTACATTTTTAGGAGGGTCTGATAATTCTATAGGGGTCTATTCTTTGTGTTTTTAATTTGGATGTGTGTGCTAAATATGTGTCACACTTCTATGAATCATTACATTCAAGAACACTCAAGAATGAGGTCTCAAAAATCAATCCATAGCTCCCTAGGCATGGAGTGCAATGATTTTAAGAATGCTCTTAGCTAGAGCTATTAAGCCAATAACCTTGCTAGTAAACCATGCAATGGGAGATTCAAGGAAGACAAGGGAAAGAATGCCAATATCCTCAAGAATCAAATGAAATGAAATGCAAGCTAGATTAAGATGAATATGCAAGTTAAACTATGGAAATGAAAGAACAAGTATTACAAAGCCTCCTAGTTAAGCTAGATGAATTAATCTAAAGCATAAAGGAAACTAAGCTAAGTATGAAGCTATGAATGCCATGACAATGCAAGAAATGAAACTATGATAACATGTAGATGAAAAAGCCAAGAATGCTCCAAATCTTCAAAAGCTCCAAAGTGACCAAGAAAACCTACAGCATAATATTAGCATAAAAAGATTGCATCTAGAATGAAGAAGAGAGCTCTCCTTTTAAAGGAATTGAAAAGGAATGGACCATGGAGATTAAGAGGAAAAAGATTTAATCAAGGGTGGAGCTTGAAAGAGGAGCAATCCATGTGCACAAGTATCCTCCAATGAGAAAATAAGAGTTGACTTTTGTGTCCATATGAGACAAAAAATGCTTTTTCCCTTTTTATAAAATAAGAATAATGCTTTATTTGTGCAACTTAGGATAAGAGGAAAAGTGGGGATTTTTTATTTAATAAAAGGGGAGGAAATATTCCTTTTAATTAAATAAAGACTTAGGATAAAATGGTTAGCCCATAGAAAATAAATGAATAAATGATAGAACTAGGATTTCATTAGGAATAAATAATTGATCATTTAGCAAAAGGGGCTAATAGTCTAGATGACCATTTTTGGGTGTATACATTTTCCCCTCTTTGACTAATGTGTGATCGATCTGGGAACACATTACATCAAATAATAGATCAGCCAAGAAGGCAGGAGATAGAGATCTGACTCCAAAGAATGAAGTGCAGAAATATAGCAAATCCTACATGATCAACTTGGTAGCGATAGTACTGAACACTTAGGAAAGAGATGGACAATATCAAAAGTTGAGATGAGAACTAACATGTCAACCACAAAGATAGATTGATCAGAGAAAATGGAAAGGTCAAGCATATGCTCTGGAGAATAGCCAATAGGATATGATGTGTCAATGTTATGCTATAGGTTTTCTAGGTCACTTTGGAGCTTTTGAAGATTTGGAGCATTCTTGGCTTTTAAATCTTCATATTATTATAGTTTCATTTCTAGCATTGCCATGGCATTCATATCTTCATACTTATCTTAGTTTCATTCATGCTTTAGATTAATTCATCTAGCTTAACTAGGAGGCTTTGTAACACTTGCATATTTCATTTCATAGCTTAACTTGGATTCTCATTCCTAGCTTAGTTGCATTTCCATTCTCATCTTGGTTCTTGAGGATATTGGCATTCTTTAACTTGTCTTCATTGAATCTCCCATTGCATGGTTTACTAGCAAGGTTATAGGCTAAATAGCTCTAGCTGAGAGCAATTCTTAAAACCTTTGCACTCCATGCCTAGGGAGCTATGGATCGATTTTTGAGGCCTCATTATTGAGTGTTCTTGAATGTAATGATTCATAGAAGTGTGACACAATTCTTGCACACATTTTTGGCACCCACCGTGGGGTAGAGTGGACTAGCTTTGTCCCTTCCTTTTCTACATTTTCATCAATTTCCATTAATTTTTTAGTAAGTTTTGAGCTTAATTGTTAGTCTCTATTTTTTTGTCTAAGAATATCATATGATACTTCCAAAAGTATCATGCAATAGTTCTCTGTATGCGTGCATGACACTTTGCTTGTCAGAAGTATCACCTGGCTATTGCAGATAATATCGTCTGGTCTTAGGCAAAGTATCCCCTGGTGTCGAGCGAAGTATCGCATAGACTAATATTATCGCCCCACTATACTGGAAAGTATCATGCAATAATTTTGGTGTCTATAACTATCACCTGTACCTGGTAGTGAGCTTGTTTTTACCTTTTTGAGAAATTTTTGAGAAATTTTTGCAAACGGTATCAAAAATTGAAGTGTGATATATCGTTGGAAAGGTCTTTCCAAGCCTAATCCAACCATGATGGTTTCATTTTCAGATTTTGTCATTTGATTAGGTATTTCACTTGCATATTATCTCATTTTTCATGTGCTAACCATTGTGGAGCTAACTAGTTGTTCTTGTAGATGCTCTCATTGCTAGAAATTTGCCAAAAGAATGCATGTCAAAGAGGGCTACTAATGTTTTTTGTAGGGCTTCCCTAAGCATAAAAACCAAATCAAGTTTTTATTTAATTGCTTTCTTTATTAAGTGCGGCATATACTAGTTCTTTCATTTAGTAGGCACTTAATATCTTGTGGAAGAAATTTTGAGGTGGTAGAAGTATGCTCTTCACCCTTGAGGTGAACCAGAAAATATTGACCCATCTTAGGATTTTGGAAACAAGAGGGTAATTGAACTCTTCTTCGTGTGTTTGGGAGAAGCTTTGAGATAGGGGAGTATTCTCTTCACCCTTGTGGTGAAACAAAAACCTTGAACCTCACAAGTTGATCCATTTTTGTTTAGCTCTTAGAATCCTTTAGCAGGCCTACTCTTGAGCAATCAAGAGGAATGACCCAAGTGGGGACAAGCTAATACCGAGCTATTCCAACCCACTATAATCTCAAGGCTATCAAGGATGCAAAACCTTGGTAGACATAACACTTGTCTTCACTTGATGTGAGTAGCTCATGGGATTGTGACAATGGGGAAAGTATTGAGAAAGAATGCTTAAGGTACTCTTGAGGCCACAAGGTCCTAGTCCTTTATGAGGAGCAAGAGGTGTGTTTTGAATGGAAGCACTTACTAAGAACCATTAGATAGAGGCCACCCTATTTTTTCTACTTAGCTTCTTGGTGCAAGGATTGATCCAAGTGGAATAATCTAGATCACCCCAAGATTACTCACCATATGTGTTCCTTTGGTTGTGTCTTTGGCACTTCCATGACAAAGCCAATATCTATTGTGGGCAACCACTTTGTGTGGGGCAAGGGAGCATCAAGTTGCAGGCAACATTGCTAAGTAATGAGCCTTGTCCTTTTAGGTAGTAATTTCTTGAATTGTCTTCGATTGTGCTATACTAGTGTAAACATTATCAACATTCAAACAAATGGTATCATTCATAAGATTTTCTATTTTGATATCACAAGTGCTTGTCTTGGAAAGGTTGCTTTTGCCCTTGTTCCAAGTGTTTTATGACATGTTTGATCACCTACTGTTTGCAAACCTATCTTTTATCTACTATTACTACTGGTCAAACTGAGAAATTACACTATTCAAACTTTGAATTGGGTCAAATGCTTCAAAACTAAGAAATATCACCTAAATCTGCAATAGTATCACATGCTTTGCTGAGAAATATCATGCGATAGTTCATGCCTGCTAGAATATTGCCCTGCTAGTCTAGACTCTATCGCTCTACCTACCTGGAGTCTATCGCCCTTCTTAAGGCAAAGTATCACCCTGACTACCTAGAAAGTATCACCGAGAAACTTTTTGCTATCTTGTTGTTGTTACAATCTGGAGCTACTAAACTTGCATTTTAACCTGTCATAGAGTGTCTTTTTCTATTCTTACCTAAAGCTAGTTTGTTATCTACATGCTTAGACTTGTTCTAGAATGAAACAAATGAGCTAAAACTATTGGATTTGAACTTAATGAATGCTACTCTTGATCACTTGTCATATCATGATTACCTCTCTAGCTACTTGCTTATTGAGCTTCTTGCTCACTACTCAGCTTTAGTCAATTGATTGTTGTAAGTGCTTGAGCACTTTTGATGAGCCATCTCTCTATTGTTCTACTTTGACAAGTGTTCTTTATTATCTTTTCTTATCTCAATATCTAAGAAACTTTGTCTCATTCTATTAGTCAACCAACATCCCTTTTCATTCCGGTTACAACTCAGTCTCAATTTGAGGAAGAGAATCACCCTCCTTTCAATTATACATGGTTACCTTCTCCAACTGGACACTCACTAGTGCCCATTAGCACCAACAGTTCTAGTTTTAACTAATCTAAGGATTCTAAGGCTACCCCATGGTACAAAGGAGGTTCCTCTTTTTTGCATTCAAGACCCCTAAAAACACAGACAGTGTCTCACTCACTTTGACTGAACAAGAAAAATTTCAATGCTTGCAAGAACATTTTGAGCATAAGGATAACCAATCTCGCCTAGACAAAGAATACAATCAACAAAGGATGGATGCTACTAGGTGCATGGCTTATAGAGGGACATCTCATGAGCAACCTAATACTAGTAATTATGAGCATATACCTCTTTTTATCAATGTTAATCATGGCAACAACACGCCACCTAGATCTCCTCCAAGATGGACTTTTGAGATTCCTTCTTCACCTCCTAGACCTCCTCCCTTTCAACATGAGGTAGAGGCTGATGATGATATTTCTAGTGAGGATCTTATGAGAGTTGAATAAGATCTGGTCTCCCAATGCTTGATGCACAAACTTTTGGAATGCAATGGTGATCAATATTTTCAATATATGACTTCTAGAGGATATAAACTTCCTCCTGGCTATGATGTCTACCCAATCATTCAAGAAAGGGTACCAACAAAATTGGAAATTCTTAGAGAGGAATTAAATCAGACAAATCAATGTCTTGCTTAGATGGCAATAGAAAGGGAGCCTCCAAAGGTCTCTTTTGTAGAATCAAATTTTTCTCTTCCCTTTGATAGGAGTCTATACATGGTCCTATTTCCTAGGGATATTGAGGCTCCCAAATATGACAAGTATGATGGAAATAGTGACCCCCATGACCATGTGCATCACTTTTATGCTCTTAGCATGGACTTCCTTCATGAAGACACATTTCTTCTATGACTGTTCCCTAGAAGTTTAAGAGGCCAAGCTTTGGAATGGTTTGTGAAATTGACACCACCTCTTAAGACTTTTGATGAGTTGGCTCAGTGATTTACCTAGCATTATTCTTACAACATCCAATAACCTGTCACCATGATAGATCTTGGTAATCTAAGACAATATCAAGGTGAGCCATTTGCAACTTACTTACAATGTTGGAGGTCATTGTATTCTTGATATCCTCATCCACTACCTAAAAGAGAAAAGATTGACATTTTCATCAACACACTTGTGCCTAAGCTATTTTATGATCTAAGGAAGCAACTGTTCTCCTCTTTCCATGACATGGTTGAAAGTACATATCGAATTAAGGACGTAGCTATAAGAAAAGGGGATATTGTTATTAATAAAGATGCTAAAGGCAATGGCAAGGACAAGAACAAACCTTGGAATAAGAACACGTATGTTGTTAATGATGGGGTTGTTGACGCTCCTAAAGCTAAAGAGCCTACTTTCAATCTCTCCAATGCTATCTATGCAGCAAAACAACAAGAAGCTACCAATTCTCATAGTGCTCCTAAACCTCAATATGCAGATAAGCCTAAGAAGTCATTTCAAAAGTGAGTCTATACCAAGTTGGCAGAACCTTACGATGTGATGCTTAAGACTTTGGTTGACAATGGATATCATATGCTTCTTGATAAACCTGGTAACTAGGATATGCTAAATAGGCCTACTTGGTGGAGAGAGGATTCTTATTTCCATTATCACAGAAACAAGGGACATCTAACAGACAATTATTTTAAGCTTAAGGATGATATTCAAGACCTCATTGATAATGACACAATCTCCACTGATGGCCTAACTAAAAATTCTGATCACATGGCTTTCAAAGACCCTCTACCTAAACATGACAAAGGGGAATCCTCTCAAGAAAAGAAGAAGGATCATGACACAAAGATCAATTACACGTATCCTTCTAATATGCCTGTGATCAATATGGTAGAGCCTCTTGAGAGTGTTCTTATGGTGAGATCTCAAAATGATAATAATGTCAATCATGGTATGCCAAAATTGGTCTTGACAACATTGGCTAGTTTGTCTTCCCAAAGTGAGACACTGAATGTTGTTACTAGGGGGCAAGCCAAGATTTTCCTTAAAATTGCACAAAATCCCTAGCAAGCCTTGCCTTCCAAACAAGTAGCTCCTTCAACCACCCCTAGCTATAATCTTGTCCAACATTTGCAAAAGACATTAGCCCAGATATCTATCCTTGAGTTGCTTTGGTTATCCCCTTCGCATAAAGAGATTCTTGACGAAGCTTTGTGTACATGTGTTCCCAATGAAATTGATCTAGATCAATTTTAGGCTATGGTCAACCACATTTCATCTCCACTCTCTCTCTCCTTTTCTGCAAAAGATGACATATCTATTTCCCACCCTCATAATTTGGATTTACACATTGAGGTTCTAGTCTACCACACCCAAGTCCACTGAGTCCTGATAGACAATGGTGAAGGGTTAAATATTATTTCTTTCAATGTCATACAATAGTTGGGTTTGTCAGAATTCACTGTGGATTCTAAGAAGAAGATTACTATAAAAACTTATGATGAAGTGGAAAGATCTTCCAAAGGTCTTGTCATGCTGCCTGTATGAGTGGGCCCTTTCATGAAAGATATTAGCTTCCAAGTATTGGACATCCCACTCGCATATAACATTCTTTTGGGTCATCCTTGGATCCATGACATGTAGGATATTCCTTCCACTTATCATTAGTGTGTCAAATTTCCATACAATGGCATAGAAGTTGTGATTCCTGGAGACCATACTATTGCTATTAATGCTCTTGCTGCTGTTGAAAAATTTGTTCCTCACAATGAACCATCTATTGATCCTAGTATGTCTCTGGTTGCTTCTGATAAAACACTTAAGATGATGAGCCTTGGTATGGGTGAATATATGTTGGATTCCTTTGCTTCTATGCCTATTTCTCCTAGGTCATATGGGAAACCTTCTGATAAGATGAACCCTTCCACTTCTACTATGATGATCTTTGATACTTTTGTTTCTTCATCCATTCCTTTAGAAGCAAAAAGAGAAGAATAGGCTATTCAAGATTGGATTTATAGAGAAGAAGAGAGTGGTATGACAATTGCTACTCCTGTTTCCCCTAAATGCTATGGTAAAGGCTATAAGTTTTTGGAAAAAATGGGCTATCAAGGTCACATACCTATCAATGATAATGGGCATGCCCTAGTCAAGCCTTTGAGTCATACTAATGGCCAACCCTCGAAGGATACAATGGGTCTAGGATATGGTGCTAATGATGACCTTCTTGCATATTCTAGAAATACTCCCTTGATTTGTAATTCAGACACAGATACAGATGGATCACCACTACACACTATGGCTCAAATGGGAGATGATCTTCCTTCTACCTCACTTTTTTGGGGATGAGAAGATATCTAATGATGAGGACACTTCTGGAGCCTCTATGTCTAGCAACTATGTGCCTAATGAATCATTAAGCTATGATAGACAATGTCACAACATTGTGCAACTACTACAAAGAGGTGATCTCTCACATAACGACATGAGTATCTCTACTTCTTAGCATCTTAAGCCTCTTCCAGAAGATTCTTCCATGATAGATATGGATGTTGATGTGGTTCATACTTATAGTGACCAACTTGACGTAGTTGATGAGTCTCATGTAGGATCTGATGATTTTGTTCCCCATATTGCCTTAGTAGACTACACTGGTCCTTCTATGATGAATCTAGATCTAGCTACTTTTGGAGCTTACCCTATAGGCTCAACCTCTCTTTTCACCAAAGATGACACCCCTAGCATAAATGCTATTGAACTAATCACTTCATTACATCTCGCATCAACACTTGTTACTTATTTCACCAGCGAACTAGCAACAAAAAAGATTGAATCAACAATCAAGAATCGCAGTCATTAAGTTAAAAGGAAAGAGAAATGGTTGAATGGAAAAAACCACATTGTGGCGGTATCCAAACCTAAGAAAAGTAAAAATAAAAATCTGCTAAAAAATAATGATTGTCAAATAAAAGATGACAAGTTGATTCTCTACAAATAAATGGTGAAATTCTTCAAGCATGATCTCATATCTATTACACTTCAGCCCATTCCTAGAGCTAAGAAAAAAGTTGCTAATGCCTTGGTTACTTTGACATCCATCTTACAAGTGAAAAAACATAAATCTCACTTCAAGTTCCTGGTGGATGAAT
The DNA here is from genome assembly GCA_027943335.1 of Chamaecyparis obtusa. Lineage (NCBI taxonomy): Eukaryota > Viridiplantae > Streptophyta > Pinopsida > Cupressales > Cupressaceae > Chamaecyparis > Chamaecyparis obtusa. The sequence continues at coordinate 138,717 of BSBK01010500.1, forward strand.
TACACTATCCTGCTAACAAATCTTACAATCCTACCATCTTTTCAAGTCTTCCACCTCATATTCCTCTTGAAAATCCACCACGCCATTCTTTCCACCATCCCTTACACTTTGCCTTTGTCTCTAGTAACTTGTATAGGAAGGGTCTAGACATAACTCTCCTTAAGTGTCTAGAAATAGAGGAGTCAGAAAAAGTGCTAGCTAAAATCCATGATGGCATATGTGGATCACATTCTAATGATCCTCTACTAGCTCAAACATTTCTTAGGGTTGGTTATTATTGGTCAAACTAGTTGAGACCTACTATCGTCACAGTTGCAGCATTTGGGCCTGGGGCCTATCAGTTCTCTACATCAGAGGAAGTAGATCTTTAATGCCCATTCCTATCTAGGGCATCCTTTGTACGTACATTATGATCCTAAAAAAATACCAAAAAAATTCATATATGATGCTAAAAAATCCTAAAAAGCATAAAATGTCCTGGAAAAAAATAAAAAAATAAAAAAATTTGAAAAAGTGCCGTGGTGAAAACCTAGAAATAGGCTCCTCGGTAGCAAAAATACAAAAAAAATTATAAAAAGTCCTAAAAAAAAATTGCAATAAATCTATCAAGTGGTGAAAACCTAGAAACAGGCATTGCTTGAGACCCTTTGCACCTATGTCTATTAGTCTTGTGTGGTGCTCCTTTGCTCCACTTCTTGCTTTGCCTCTCCTAGCTTGGAATTGACTCTTGTCTTAGTCTAGGGGGCATTCATTGTTTTAAGCTTATCCTGGGTCTCTTTGTGCATCTGGGTTTCTTGGGCAACTTGGTTCCAATAGTGCTTTTCAACACCACCCCAATTGTGTTTTTCAACACTTCCCTAGCATCTAGTGTTTCTCAACACCTATCAGATATTCTTACCCACCGTCTAGTATGATGCAATATCTCTCATTTGTAGATGTGACACTCAAAGTTTGACTCTATGACCTACACACACACACACACTTGTTGAGATTTATTTGACTTTATTTCTTTGTGTGCTACGTATGATGATTTCTTTGATGAGTGTTTTCTCCCTAAGAAGTTTTCAATGATGCATAGCTAGAAGACTAAGGGTATGAGAACATGTTTTATTTCCTTATCTACTTGTGGGTGTATTTTTTTGGTCCTAACTATCATGAGCATTTATGCTGATCTTACTTGACACTACGGATTGACAGGGTACTATCCTTGACTAGTTTTCACAAGTGCGTGCTTATAGCCATCCTAACTCTCTTGTGTCTTGATGCTAGCATAATCTTGCTATATCAAATTTTGGTAATCTCTCTGCACTAGTCATCTTGACCCACATGTCTTTGATGCCTAGGTGATATTTCCACATTTCTATTTGATAAAGATCATATTCATATACCCATAGTTATGCTAGTGAGTATTTTATGATCTTACGACGCTACCAATAATGCTTGATGATGATAATTAGATGTCTATTGGCATTGTAACCTTTCAAGTAAACCATCTTTTCATAGTAGCTTGCATTCTTAGGTTCATGTTAGATTAGTTTTGCATCTTGCATATGGAGAGGGCTCTCCTTTCATCTTTTACGGACTTGTTAGTCAACTATGCTCACCTTTCACTTCTTCCTGATCATGTCTTTCACTTCTTGTCTTTCATATCACATCATTTTCTATTCATTTCACGATCGAAACCAAAATTTGAGTTCACCTTGATCATTTCTCCTTCTTCTGTGTAGTTGGCTGACTATTTGAGGGCTGATCTTCAATCTTTGCTAGGGAATTCTTCACTTCTTCATCCACATCTCTTTCAAACTTCTAGTCTTTCGTTCATTTTCAAATTCCTCCCCTCTATGGTGTTTTTCAAGTTGAGGGGCTGCTTGGTTCATGCCCCAAGTCCCATGTGTGGGGCATATCTTCATTGCTTGATGGTTATTCTATTTTCTTTCATCTTCAATTATGATTTCTAGTGATTTGATCATGTTGCTCTTGCTTCTACCTTCCCTCTATCTAATTTCACTTTCGATCCCAAGGGGGAAAACACATCATATCCTACTGGCTATTCTCCAAAGCATATTCTTGACCTTTCAATTTTCTCTAATTGATCTATCTTTGTGCTTGATATGTTAGTTCTCATCTTGAGTTCTGATACTATCTATCTCTTTCCCAAGTGTTTAGTACTGTCACTACCAGGCTGATCATGTAGGATTTTCTATCTTTCTACACTTCATTCTTCGGAGTCAGATCTCTATCTCTTGTCTTCTTGGCTAATCTATTCTTTGATGTAATGTGTTCCCAGATTGATCACACATTATTCAAAGAGGGGAAAATGTATACACCCAAAAATGGTCATCTAGACTATTAGCCCCTTTTGCTAAATCATCAACTATTTATTCCTGATCAAATCCTAGTTCTGTCATTTATTTGATTATTTTCTATGGGCTAACCATTTTATCCTAATTCTTTATTTAGTTAAAAGGAATATTTCCTCCCCTTTTATTAAATAAAAAAGCCCCACTTTTCCTCTTATCCTAAATTGCACAAATAAAGCATTATTCTTATTTTATAAAAAGGGAAAAAATACTTTTTGTCTCATATGGACACAAAAGTCAACTCTTATTTTCTCATTGGAGGATACTTGTGCACATGGATTTCTCCTCTTTCAAGCTCCACCCTTGATTAAATCTTTTTCCTATTAATCTCCATGGTCCATTCCTTTTCAATTCCTTTAAAAGGAGAGCTCTCTTCTTAATTCTAGATCCAATCTTTTTATGCTAATGTTATGCTACAGGTTTTCTAGGTCACTTTGGAGCTTTTGAAGATTTAGAGCATTCTTGACTTTTGCATCTACATGTTATCATAGTTTCATTTCTTGCATTGTCATGGCATTCATAGCTTCATACTTAGCGTAGTTTCCTTTATGCTTTAGATTAATTCAGCTAGCTTAACTAGGAGGCTTTGTAACACTTGCATATTTCCTTTCATAGCTTAACTTGCATTCTCATTCCTAGCTTAGTTGCATTTTTATTCTCATCTTGGTTCTTGAGGATATTGGCATTCTTGCCCTTGTCTTCATTGAATCTCCCATTGCATGGTATACTAGCAAGGTTATAGGCTAAATAGCTCTAGCTGAGAGCAATTCTTAAAACCTTTGCACTCCATACCTAGGGAGCTATGGCTCAATTTTTGAGGCCTCATTCTTGAGTGTTCTTGAATGTAATGATTCATAGAAGTGTGACACAATTCTTGCACAAATGATGAAATATATCAGTTCAAAAATTTGATCTTTGAAAATTGGTGTATTTTCATAAATTAGGTCTCTAAGGTACAAATCATGGAATATTGATAATTTTTTTACATTTTTGGAAAGCTCTTAGATTTTTAGTAGGGGTGTCTTCTTTGCATTTCTAATTTTGGGGTGGAAACTATAGTAGATAAATGAGATCTTGTTAACTAGGTCAAAAGAAAAAAAAAAAAAAATTTAATAATTTTCATGACGACCTTGCATTATTATTTTAAAATAGTCTAATGTACCATAATATCAGTTTACTTCTTGGAAAATAGGTCTTATTATGAGTCTCAATTTAATGTGAAATCTAGTTTTTAATGTTGGCATTATCATCCTTTTCATGAATTCATATCCTTGATTTGAATTTATGATTGTAGGACATTTGAGAAAGACAAATCCATTAAACTACTAACATGTTGTTTTGTAGGACGCTTAAAAAAACCTTAAAATAATTCAAACTACTAGCATTGTGGTTTTTAAGGTTATCTTGGAGATACAAATAAACATTCTAACTTGGTTATTTTCTTTTCTTAGGCACATAGTCTAATTAGGAAGGTTCATTTCTTGTGATCTAATTGGGTACAAGGAGAGTATGTTCTTTTTTCTTTAAGGGGAAATCATAAATATAGACCTACTTAATTTGGTCATTAGAAAGGGATCTTGGTTAATTTATGTATTTTTGGTGTGTTTGGGAGAATCCATTGAAGTAGGATAGTATGCTCTTTTCCTTCAAGAAAAATGAGAAATCTAGACCTTCCTTGATTATTCATTTTTATTTTATTTTTATTTTACCTTTAGAAAAAGATCTTTTGGGAATGATCCAAGTGGGAGACAAATAGAACTAGCTACTCCACCTCACTATAATCAAAAGATAACTTTAATCCAACGATAGGGAAGACATGGTTATTATCTAATTCTAATGCTTCTTCTTGTGTAAGGCCTAGTTGCCTGTGTATAAGAAATAGCTTCATGAGATCAATTTTATCTAAATCAGTTGAACTTAATATAATTTAACATTAAAGACCCATTGAATTAAAATATTAAAACAGTGAACATCTCTTGAATCCGTATTTAAAAATGCTAATGAAATGCTTTTAGTAGGCATCCATTAGAGACAACTCTAAAATGAGAATATTATGTTAAAATGATGAAAAAAGCCTATCTTGCTAAAAATATGCTAAAACTATGGTTGTAACTCAAATTGACTATAATAAGGATGAAATTCTAAAATGATAATGGGATGTTTTTCTCATTATTTTTGTCTTCTATTTATATATTTCTCCAAGCTAAGGGGTTGGAGTAAGTTTAAACATGATCAAGTTTGGGTTAAGTTCATGGTTTCAAATGTTGAGACAATTTAAATATTTTATCCTCAAAGCTTGGGACAATGAAACAAAATGAGTGGCCAAGATACATTTTCAAGGTGAATGATTGAGATTCAATTTAGCCTTGATCCATGTGAACTCAATTCTCAATTCCTATTGGTTGATGTAATTCCTTCTTATGTACTAGGTGAGAAATTTTAGGAATTACTTAATTGATTTATTTAATTTCTTTACCCATGTGTACCCCTTGAATGGGTTGGATTTATTTTAATTCAATTATAAAATTAATTAGATTAATTGCACAATTAAATGATTTATTTGATTTAGTTCATCTCTTTTTATCTTTGATCTTAATTAATTTTTTTATTTTAGTTCCATTTCTCACTTGGATTATCCTAACCATTTTTAGGTGTCTACAAATGCCCCTCTTTGAATCAATGTGCAATTTGCATTGGTTCAAAGTGTTGGAGATTTTCTAGCAAGCCAGATTGCTAACTGTACATGTTTGTCATTGATGACAACATATGGTAAGAAACATGCATGGAAGCTTGATGGAGAGAGCCATGAGTATATATTTCTTAGATATGTTATCAACATGATATCATAGACATAGAGGTTGATTCTGAATGAAGACAATAATACAGTTCTCTGCATTAGTGAGTGTTTCTCACAGGTCCTAGGAAGAGTTTTGTATGTGATTTATAGTACAATAGTAGTAGAGCCTTGCAAATTTATATTTATGTTGTAGACATATGTATAATGCTATGTACATGGATGCAAAGTTAGATGTGTAGTACAGGTTGAGTTATGAAGTCTCCAATTGCCAGTTACTATTTCTTGAGTCTATCTGGTAGAGCCAACAATGTTTATAATATTGTAGTAGTTGTGCCTATCATTTCAGAATGCATTCTTGGATTAGTGTATGGAGAAGAGTTAAGAATGCTTGGTTAAGAGTGCATGACATAATTTAGCATGAGAAGAAAGTATAAGCTAATTTGGTGGAGCCAATAGTGTGTAGTGATGTGTCTACTCATATGAAGTTACGTGGTCCTAATTTGTGTTGTGTGCTTAGTAGAGCCGACTGAGATGTTATTGGAAGTTATATTATTTCTCTAATATTATTTCAAGGAATTTCTAACATGTTGACTTGATTATATCATTTGGAGGAAGATATTTATAGGTAGTCATTTGTGATTGCTAGGTATGGTAGGCAGTTGAAAGATTAAGAGTAGAGTAGAGAGTGTGAAGTAATGTACCATTAGTAGAAGGTCTATGTGACAAACAAGAAAGTGTATAATATTCATTAGAACTAATCAAGACAATAGGTCTACCTTGCAGTTCACCAAAGATCTAGATATAGTGTGTATATGTTAAAGAGAAGGTTGCAACCTTCACCCCTTTGAGCAGTGTGCTCCCAGATAGTGTGTCCTCACCCCTAAAAGAGTTAATTGTAAAAGAATCCTAACAGGGTCTGACTCTTTGATGTAGGGGCATCCAAGGTTAAGGAAGGGGCATTCTTTGTCCTCTATGAATTGCATGGGGTGTTTTTATTTTGGCTAGTGCTACCCAGTTGTAGCCTTGACCGATGGCCTCAGTCATTGAAGGAAGCTCGGTCATTGAAGGAACTTGATAGTATCTAGCACTTAGTGAAAGCATTACTCGGTGATGCCTATGGTTCTCAGTCAACACTAGTGCTTAATGATGCCTGGCATGCTTAGTTAATTCACTATCGCTTAGTACTTTTGGCTTACTGACTAGAGTTCTATGTGATTTTTTGAGCCAACTTGGTGTATTTATTGTTGGTAGCTATTGTTATAAGCTGGCATGCTAAATTAAATGTTTGTATACATTTGTAAGCTAACTTTTATGGAATTTAACTATTTGTCTGGGGAGTTAATGGTTTCATCTAGCCAACTTGTGGTTGATGACTAGTATTTATAGGGTGTTTGGGTAGATGTTTAGAAGGGGAAAAGAGAAGAAGATAATTAAGAGATTGTATAGGTTCATGACTTGGAAGACTTAGTGAATCAAAGCTAGAGTTCTAAAAGCTGAAGTTGGTGAAGTTATGGAAAATATTTTGCATGATCTTGCAGATCAGATTATTTGATAGTTGTTCATAGTAGAGCTACGGGTTTCTTACTTGGAGACAAGGAGATTGATTGGAGGCTTGTGAGCTCAAGTTTAGATCTTCCTTAGAGTTTCCATTAGCTTCTAATTGCCTTCAAAGTTGAACTAGTTGAGATTGTATTCGATCGGTTTGTGGATCTTGCAAAATTGTTTCTATTTGTAATTGGCCCTAACCTAGAAGGCCTTATAGACGAGAATTTTAATGAAAATTACTTGAAACAATTATTGTGTTATCTATTGTGTTGAGTATTCTGCTATGTAATACTATTGGCTACAAGGTTTGGATTTTCCTTCATTCGATCCACCATCCTTGACTACATTAGGTGGTATCAGAGAAAAGGTTTTGTTCTTATTGGAGCTGATAGTTAATCTTGTAAAGAAAAGGTTGACTTAGCAAGGATGATCTTGTGAAGTTGATCCTATTGGAGAAGAGATTGTGCACAATCTAGATAATAGATCTAGAGAACTAAACTTGTGGATATTGCCCTAGTTGTTTGTTCAAGGTGGTAGGTTGAGATCTAACTTCTATACAACTTGGAGGTTGCCACAAGGTGGTTAGTGAGGGTTTATTGTAGAGGGTTATTTTTTTACATATCTTTAAGGATATGATGCTCTTTGGTGGAAAGAACTACAAAGAGATAGAGAAGATGAAGATGAAACAAAGATCAATCGATGCAGGTTGATAGTGACTAAGTTGAAAGCTAAGTTCATACCTTTTGATTATGAGCTTGACTTGTTTAACAAGTTGTAGAATCTGAAATAGAAGAAATTGTCTATTAAAGATTATACCTAGGAGTTCTACAAACTTACTATTTGGTCTAGACACCAAGAGCTTAGTAGGGAAAAGGTAGCTTGGTATGTGAATGGTCTGAGATTTAATATTTAGGATGAGCTTGGTATGCTAAAGATTGATTTTGTTGAAGATTCTTATCAGTATGCTCTAAAGGTAGTAGATAAGTTGAAGAGGAAATAACCTAGTAATCTCTGAGGAAAGGAAAAGATTGATCACTTGGTGAAGGATAAGCCAACTAATATAGAAGATGATCAGAAACCTATGGAACCAAAGAAGAAGATAGGTAGAGTTATCTTTAAGGGTACTTGCTATAACTTTGGGGAGGAAGGACACCATTCTTTTGAGTGTACACAGAAGAAGGTTGACCAATGAAATGCTGTGATGAGTGAGAACATTCAGAATGAACCTAAATCTGAGAACTTACTACTTCAACAAACATTGCTCGGTACAAAGGAGGAACCTTATCAAGGGAGTAACTAGTTTAGGACCCAATGCAAGTTTGAAGGTAAACTCTGTGATGTTATTATTGATAGTGGTAGTAATAATAACCTTGTTGCTAAGGACATGGTATAGAAACTTGTGTTGAATAGAATGAAGCATCCTTATTCTTATAGGCTTGGCTGGTTACAAGATGTCCATGCTTTGGAAGTAAGAGAATAATTCTTCATTGATGTTCAGATTGTCCAATACAAGGATCTTGTGTTATGTGACATTGTGAAGATGAATAGTTATGATATATTGCTTGGTAGACCTTGGCAATATGATTCTAGAGCTATTTATGATTGTGTAAGAAATGTGTTTACTGTTGAGAAGGATGACAGGAAGTTTTCACTGATGCCTTTGATGGATACAATGCTTAGTAGGAGAAGCTTGAGTATTGGTAGCAGAGTTGAGATTGTGGATCCAGAGAAAATGAATGATCAGTTTGGAGAACTAACCTGTATATTATCAAGAAAGGACTTGAAGAGACAAAGGAAACTGAAGTGGAAGAATTTGCAAGAAGAAAAGGTGGAGGACTTATATGTGAAGAACCAGTTTGGGATTTACATGCTGAATCCTAGAAGATATTCTTCTCACATATGAACATCTTCTAGAACTTGGGGTGTCTAATGTAGGGGCATCCAAGGTTAAGGCATGGGCATTCTTTTTCCTAAGTGAATTGCATGGGGTGTATGTATTTTGGTTGGTGTTACTCAGTTGCCACCTTCACCAATGACCTTGGTCATTGAAGGAAGCTTGGTCACTGAAGGAACTTAGTAGTCTCTAGCCCTCACTGAAAGTGTTACTCAATCATGCCTATGGTGCTCAGTCGACACTAGTGATTGGTGATGCCTAGTATGCTCGGTTAATTCACTATCACTCAGTAGTTCTAGCTTACCAAATGGAATTCTATGTGATTTGTTGAGATGACTTGGTGCATTTATTAGTGGTAGCTATTGTTATAGGCCAACATGCCTAATTAATTTTTTTTATACATTTGTAAGCTGACTTGTATGGCATTTAATTATTTGTTTGGGGAGTTAATGGTTTCAGCCAGTTGACTTGTGGCTGATGACTAGTATTTACAGGGTTTTTGGGTAGATGTTTAGAGGGGGAAAAGAGAAGAAGATCATTAAGAGATTGTAGAGGTTCATGACTTGGAAGACTTAGTGAATCAGATCTGAGGTTCTGAAAGCTAAATTGGGTGAAGTTGTGGAGAACATCTTGCATGATCTTGCAGATCTGATTATTTGATAGTTGTTCATAGTAGAGCTAGGGGTTTCTTACTTGGAGACAAGTAGATTGATTGGAGGCTTGTGAGCTCAAGTTTAGATCTTCCTTAGAGTTTTCATTAGCTTCTAATTGCCTTCAGAGTTGAACTAATTCAGATTGTGTTTGATCTATTTATGGATCTTGCAGAATTGTTTCTATTTGTAATTTGCCCTAACCCAGAAGGCCTTATAGCCAAGAATGTTAATGAAAATTACTTGAAATAATTATTGTGTTATCTATTGTGTTGAGTGTTCCACTATGTAATACTATTGGCTACAAGGTTTGGATTGTCCTTCATTGGATCCACCATCCTTGACTACATTAGGTGGTATCAAAGAAAAGGTTTTGTTCTTATTGGAGCTGATAGTTAATCTTGTAAAGAAAATGTTGACCTAGCAAGGATGATCTTGTGAAGTTGATCCTATTGGAGAAAAGATTGTGCACAATCTAGATTATAGATCTAGAGAACTAAACTTGTGCATCTTGCCCTAGTTGTTTGTTCAAGGTGGCAGGTTGAGATCTAACTTGTATACAACTTGGAGGTTGCCACAAGGTGGTTAGTGAGGGTTTATTGTAGAGGGTTATTTTTTTATATATCCTTAAGCATGCCTCTGGGAATATTGGACCCTAGAGCTATTGTAGATCTTTTTGATGCTGTAGAATCAAAGATTTCTAATAAAGTCAGATCGGATGTCAGATCTGAGATAGAATTGATGAAGAATGACATGGTCACCAAGATCATGAGAGCTGTTGCTGGTGTACCTCAGAATGTTGGTACTAAAGATGGCTATGAAGAAGCTGCTAAAGAATATGAAACTACTGGATCTAGTGGTGATGGCTAGAGGAATAGATCTGGTGAAGATAAAATTGCTCAGTTGCATAGATCTGGAGTTTAGTTTAGCAGTAGTTACCAGATGGAAGTTTATACTTTCTTTGGTACTTTAAAGCCTAACAATCTGATTAATTGGATTGGTGGACTTGAAGATTTCTTTGAGCTGGAAGAAATTGAAGATCCTCTTTGGGTGAGATTAGCACAGAAAAATTTGAAAGGACATGATGCTCTTTGGTGGAAAGAACTACAAAGAGATAGAGAAGATGAAGATGAAACAAAGATCAATCGATGGAGGTTGATAGTGACTAAGTTGAAAGCTAAGTTCATACCTTCTGATTATGAACTTGACTTGTTTAAGAAATTGTAGAATCTAAAATAGAAGAAATTATCTATTAAAGATTATACCTAGGAGTTCTACAAACTTACTATTTGGTCTAGAAACCAAGAGCTTAGTGGGGAAAAGGCAGCTTGGTATGTGAATGGTCTGAGATTTAATATTTAGGATGAGCTTGGTATGCTAAAGATTGATTTTGTTGAAGATTCTTATCAGTATGCTCTGAAGGTAGTAGATAAGTTGAAGAGGAAATAACCTAGTAATCTCTGAGGAAAGGAAAAGATTGATCACTTGGTGAAGGATAAGCCAACTAATATAGAAGATGATCAGAAACTTGTGGAACCGAAGAAGAAGATAGGTAGAGTTATCTTTAAGGGTACTTGCTATAACTTTGGGGAGGAAGGACACCATTCTTTTGAGTGTACACGGAAGAAGGTTGACCAATGAAATGCTGTGATGAGTGAGAACATTCAGAATGAACCTAAATCTGAGAACTTACTGCTTCAACAAACATTGCTTGGTACAAAGGAGGAACCTTATCAAGGGAGTAACTAGTTTAGGACCCAATGCAAGTTTGAAGGTATACTTTGTGATGTTATTATTGATAGTGGTAGTAATAATAACCTTGTTGCTAAGGACATGGTATAGAAACTTGTGTTGAATAGAATGAAGCATCCTTTTTCTTATAGGCTTGGCTGGTTACAAGATGTCCATGCTTTGGAAGTAAGAGAATAATTCTTCATTGATGTTCAGATTGTCCAATACAAGGATCTTGTGTTATGTGACATTGTGAAGATGAATAGTTATGATATATTGCTTGGTAGACCTTGGCAATATGATTCTAGAGCTATTTATGATTGTGTAAGAAATGTGTTTACTATTGAGAAGGATGACAGGAAGTTTTCACTGATGCCTTTGATGGATACAATGCTTAGTAGGAGAGCCTGAGTATTGGTAGCAGAGTTGAGATTGTGGTTCTAGAGAAAATGAATGATCAGTTTGGAGAACTAACCTGTATATTATCAAGAAAAGACTTGAAGAGATAGAGGAAACTGAAGTGGAAGAATTTGCAAGAAGAAAAGGTGGAGGACTTATATGTGAAGAATGAGTTTGGGACTTACATGCTGAATCCTAGAAGATATTCTTCTCACATATGAACATCTTCTATAACTTGGGGTGTCTAATGTAGGGGCATCCAAGGTTAAGGCATGGGCATTCTTTTTCCTAAGTGAATTGCATGGGGTGTATGTATTTTGGTTGGTGTTACTCAGTTGCCACCTTCACCAATGACCTTGGTCATTGAAGGAAGCTCGGTCACTGAAGGAACTCACTAGTCTCTAGCACTCACTGAAAGTGTTACTCTATCATGCCTATGGTGCTCAGTCGACACTAGTGCTTGGTGATGCCTAGCATGCTCGGTTAATTCACTATCACTTAGTAGTTCTAGCTTACCAACTAGAGTTCTATGTGATTTGTTGAGCTAACTTGGTGCATTTATTGTTGGTAGCTATTGTTATAGGCCAACATGATTAATTAAATTTTTTTATACATTTGTAAGCTAACTTTTATGGCATTTAATTATTTGTTTGGGGAGTTAATGGTTTCATCCAATTGACTTGTGGCTGATGACTAGTATTTATAGGGTTTTTGGGTAGATGTTTAGAGGGGCAAAAGAGAAGAAGATCATTAAGAGATTGTAGAGGTTCATGACTTGGAAGACTTAGTGAATTAGATCTGGGGTTCTAAAAGCTAATGTTGGTGAAGTTGTGGAAAAGATCTTGCATGATCTTTCTAATCAGATTATCTGATAGTTCTTTGTAGCAGAGCTAGGGGTTTCTTAATTAGATACAAGGAGATTGCTTGGAGGCTTGCAAGCTCAAGTTTAGATCTGTCTTAGAGTTTCCATCAGCTTCTGATTATCTTTAGAGTTGAACTACCTAAGATTGTATTGGATCTGTTTATGGATCTTGTAGAATTGTTTCTATTTGTAATTGGCCCTAACCCAGAAGGCCTTATAGCCGGGCATGTCAATGAAAATTACTTGAAATAATTATTGTGTTATCTATTGTGTTGAGTGTTCCACTGTGTAATTTTGTTGGCTACAAGGTTTTGACTATCCTTCATTGGATCTACCAGCGTTGACTACATCACCCTTAACCAAGTCACTATACTTAATCTATTATAAAGATCAACTCCTAATAGGGTTGTAAGATCTTCTAATAGGGATCATAATACTCTAGTGTAGTTTATAGTGGGTGCTAATTCCCACTGCAGTTTTTACCTATTTGGGTTTCCTTGTAACCAAAATTATAGTGTTGTGTTAACTGTTCTCATATTCTATTTATTCTTAATGTTCTTCTATAATTAATTGGATAAAGAATTGAATCTTGTAGATAACTAATTCATCCCCTCCCTCTCTGTTATTTTATGGGACTATTTCTAATAATTGGTATTAGAGACAAGTGCCTCGATGAGAAATTTTAATAGCTTGAGGTTCATGATATGGAATTCTTTAGAAAAGAAAGTCTTAAGTTTGATGGAGAGAACTATCTTTACTGGAAGAACAAAATGATGACACATTTGTAGTACATTTCTTTTGAGATTTTTGAAGTAGCTACTAAAGAAGTTGAGATTCCTTCTTTATCAAATCTTGCAAATGAAGATACAAATCTTAAGAAAAAGGAGTTGTTCACTTTAAATTCTAATGCCAAAGAAGCCCTTATCAGTGCCTTGTCTGATAGTGAGGTTTTCGAGATCAAGAAACTAGATTATGCCTACAAGATATGGAACTATCTAGAAGACATATTTCAAGGAGACATCAAAGAAAAGAATGTGTGTAGAAAGACATGGAAGAATAAGTACAATACATTAGAGATGCTACCTAAAGAGAACATTAGATCCTACAATCAAAGGATTAATGAATAAAATGTTGGAATTAGAAACAATGGTGGAGAAATTTCAGAAGAAGTCATAATGGATAAGATGTGATGACCACTTTGACACTAGAATATGAGAAAAAGATAAACATCCTTAATGAGACTATGTAGTTTTCACAAAACTTTAAAAGAGAGACCTTAATCAACAAGATTACAACATTTGAGATATCAAGCTAGAAGACAGAGCCTAAAAGTGAAACAGCCTTCAAAGCCTCAGTCCACAGTAAGAAATTCTTGAGCACTTCTAGTAATTTTGATGATGATGATGATGAAGAGAAAGAACTAGATGATTTAATTGCTATGATTTATAAGAGAGAAAAGAAAGGAAAAGGAAAATATGAAGGTCAGTTACCATTCAAATTATTTTCATGTAACAAGATTGGTCACTTTGCATCTAAGTGTTCTACAAGAGTCAAAAAGTTCAAAACTAACTATAAGCCTAAGTATAAAAAAGAATGTTGTTATGTTGGTGATGGAGTATCAGATGAAGATTCAGTAGAAGATGAAATTGGATTCATTGTTGTTGAAGACATGGAGAAAATGTTTAATGAAATGGACCTTGAAGATGAAAAATAAACACAAGAGTTAGCACTAATTTCATAAGCAGACATCAGGATAGATTGGATCATTGATAGAGGTTTCTCATATCACATGATAGGAGACAAAGAAATATTTGTACATCTAGATAGGTACAAATATGGCATGGTTAGATTTGGTGAAAACACTCCTAAACCTATCATAGGTAGAGGAGCCATCACCTTGGATGGTAAGAAAAACACTGAAGATGTTCTATATTTTGATGGTTTGCAGCATAATCTACTAAGTGCTGGATAGTTGCTTGACAAAGGATATCAGTTGGAATTCAAAGACAATAAGTGCATCATTAACAACAAGGAAGGTGTAATGATTGCATCAAGTTCAAAGACAAAAGGTAATGTTTTTCAACTTAATCCTGAAGTAAGTTGTTTTGTTTCTAAAGTATATGATAGTTGGTTATGGCACAAAAGACTATGTCATATCAATTTTGACAATATAATGAAGATAAGTAATGTAAAGGTAGTATGAGATCTTCCTAGCATTACAAAACTAGTAGATTCAATATGCAGGGAAGGTGTGATGGGAAAGCATGTAAGGAATTCATTCAAAATTAAGCATAATTTGGCAAAGAACAAATTGGATTTGATACATACAGACCTATGTGGACCAACTCAAGCAAGATCATATTATGGTGAAAAGTAATTTATTTTGTTTGTTGATGATTATTCTAGAATGATGTAGGTTGAATTCTTTAAGGATAAATTAGAAGCATTTGATAACTTCAAAATATTCAAAGCTAAAGTTGAAAATGAGTCTAGATTGAAGATAAAGTGTCTCGGATCAGATAAAGGAGGAGAATTCAACTCTGACAGATTTTATGAGTACTATGAAGAACATGGAATAAAGAGATAGTTGAGTGCACCTAGAATCCCTCAATAGAATGGAATTTTAGAAAGAAGGAATATGATCATACTTGATACAACATGCACCATCATGATTGAAGGAAAGATCACACACACCTATTGGAGAGATGTTGTCAATACTACAGTCTACACTATCAATAGAATTCGATTAAGCCCAGATGCAAACAAGACACCTTATGAGCTATGGTTTGGGAATGTACCTATAGTCAAATACTTTATAATCTTTGGAAGCAAGTGCTACATCAAGAGAGATGAATCCATTGGCAAGTTTGATGCAAGAAGTGATGAAGATATGTTTCTTGGTTACTCTACTAAAAGTAAAGCTTATAGATGTTTTAATTTAAGATTGAAGAAGATCATTGAAAGTACTCATGTTAAGATTGATGATAAGTTTATGACTCAAGAAAGATGTCATGATTATTCACCTATGATTGAAGAAGAACCTAAACCTACTAATAAAGAAATAGTTGTTGAAGAAATGTTTGACAACATTAATGTATTATTCAATGACCCTAAAACTAGTGAAGAAGAATCACAGAAGTTAGATGAGAGAGTCACTCCTAATATTCCTAAATTCACATCTAGATATCATTCAAAGGAAGACATCATTGGAGATCATAATAGTAAAGTCATGACAAGATCAAAAGTAAAGAGTTCCATAGAAAATGAAGAGGTATGTTTACCATCACAGATTGAACCCTTAAGTGTTGAAGATGCATTTAATGATTTAGATTGGCATGAAGCAATGAAAGAAGAGCTAGATCAGATAATTAATAATGATACATGGGAATTGGTCCCTAGGCCTAGTGATAAGAATGTGATTGGGACCAAGTGGATATTTAGAAATAAGATGAATGAAGATGGAACAATGGTAAGAAACAAAGCAATATTAGTATGTAAAGGATATGCGCAAAAGAGAAGGAAT
Organism: Chamaecyparis obtusa; assembly: GCA_027943335.1. Lineage (NCBI taxonomy): Eukaryota > Viridiplantae > Streptophyta > Pinopsida > Cupressales > Cupressaceae > Chamaecyparis > Chamaecyparis obtusa. The sequence continues at coordinate 154,478 of BSBK01010500.1, forward strand.
TGATTATTTAGATACATTTACCCTTGTAAGTAGATTGGAAGCCATAAAGTTATTTCCAACCTATGCTACATTCAAAGATATTAAGGTATGCCAGATGGATGTCAAGTCAGCATTCTTGAATGGAGAGTTGAAGGAAGAAGTATACATAGAGCAGCTTGAAGTATTTACCTTATCAAATAGACCTGATATGGTATGCAGATTGAAGAAATCCCTCTATAGACTTAAGAAAGCCCCTAGAGCATGGTATGAAAGACTTGATGGTTACTTGACTCAGATTGGATTCTAGAAAGGAGTAGTAGATTGTAATTTATTCATAAGAGAAACATCTGATGGATTTTTTTTAGTTTCTATATTTGTTGATGACATTATATTTGGTGGTAATAACAAGCTTAGTGCAAAATTTTCTAAGGAGATGTAGAGTGCATTTGGAATGAGCATGATTGGACCTATCAAGTACTTTTTAGGACTGAATGTACAATAGAAAAACAAAGGTATTTTCATTAATTTGTCTAAGTATGTGAAAGAGATATTGAAGAAGTTCAAGATGGATGATTGCAAGCCAGTAGGTACTCCTATGATAACAGGATGAAAGATTTCAAAATAAGATGATTTAGCAATAGTAGACATGACCTTGTATAAATCTATTATTGGTAAAATAATCTTTCTCAATCTAGACCTAATATTTCCCACAGTTGGTATTTTTGGAAGATTTGTAGAAGATCTTAATCAAAGTCATCTCATGGAAGTAAAAAGGATATTTAGATACTTGAGAAGAGCTATAGACTATGGTTTATGGTATTCCAATTCATAAAATGTAGAGCTTCATGTATATACATATGTAGATTGGGTAGGATGCATGGATGTTAGAAAGAGTACCTATGGAGGAGTAGTGTTTCTTGGAGATAGACTTGTTACTTGGACAAGTAAGAAGCATAATTGTATTTCTTAGTTAATAGTAGAAGTAGAGTATGTAGCAGTAGCATTAAATTTCTCTACAATTGTGTGGATCAAGTAGATGATAAAGGATTTTGGTATTCAGATTGATTATCCTATTTTTATTCATTGTGATAACACTAGCACCATTAATATGTCAAAGAACCCTATGATGCATGAAAAGACATCACTTCCTAAGAGAGAAAGTATCAGAGAAAGAAGTAAATTTAGACTACATGAGTACAAAAGATCAGCTAGTAGACATATTCACAAAGCCCTTACCTAAGGATATATTTGATTATCTTTGGGAGAAGCTAGGAATAATCCCTTTCCCTAAATCTGATTAGAGATTGCACGAGTGCATCAATCCTTAGTGACTAATGAAAGCTTGATTACTCTACTTTAGGAGTGGTATCGGTGCTTAATTATTTTGGTTCCCTTTTCCATTGGTTTCAAAGGGGGAGTAAGTATATAGTCATGAAAAACAAAATAGTAAGAGGATACAATAGTAGAGAAAGATTCATCCTTGGGGAAGTCTTGTTCAGGAAATGGAGAATATTATACAAGAATTATAGAAAGGGGGAGTGAGTATTTAGCAAGAAGAAAAAAAATAGTAAGAGATGGAGGATTAATCCTTGGGGGATTTTTGTTAAGGAATGGAGAATGTTATAAAATAATTGTACATTTGGATTGGTGATCTTTTTCATTCCATATGCTGCCATTAATGCCAAAGGGGGAGATTGTTGGAGATTTGCCAGCAAACCAGATTTCTGACTGTATGTTTGTCATTGATGACAACATATGGTAAGTAGAATGTGTGGAAGCTTGATGGAGAGAGCCTTGAGTATATGTTTCCTAGATATGTTATCAGCATGATATCATAGATGTAGAGGTTGATTCTAAGTGAAGATAGTAATAAGGTTGTCTATATCATTGAGTGTTCCTGACAAGTCCCAGGAAGAGTTATGTATATGATTTATAGTATAGTTGTAGTAGAGCCTTACGCATTTATATTTATGTTGTAGACATATGTATAATTCTATTTTCATGGATTTAGGGTCAGATGTGTAGTACATGTTGAGTTATGAAGTCTCCAGTTGTGAGTTACAGTTTACTAAGTCTATCTGCCAGAGACAATAGTGTTTATAATGTCATAGTAGTTGTGCCTATCATTTTAGTATGCATGCTTGGATTAGTGTATAGAGAATAGTTAAGAATGTTTGGTTAAGAGCACATGATGTAATTCATCATACGAAGAAAGTGGAAGCTAATTTTGTGGAGCCGACAGTGTGTAGCAACACGTCTACTCATATGAAGTTGTACAGTCCTAATTTGTGTTACGTGCCAACTAGAGCTGACTAAGATGTTATTGGAGAGTTATATTATATCTCTAATATGATTTCAAGGAATTTTTAATAGGCCAACTTGATTATATCATTTGGAGGAAGATATTTATAGGTAGTCATTTGTGATTTCTAGGTATGGCAGACAGTTGAAAGATTAAGAGCAGAGTAGAGAGTGCAAAGTAATGTGACATTAGTAGAAGGTATATGTGAAAAAGAAGAATGTGTATGATACTCATTGGAATTGATCAAGACATTAGGTCTACCTCATAGTTAACCAAAGTTCTAGATATAGTGTGTATCTATTAAAAAAAAGGTTGCAGCCTTCACCCCTTTGAGCAGTGTGCTCTTGGATAGTGTGTCCCCACCCCTAACAGGGTTAATTATAGAAGACTCCTAATAGGATCTGACCCTTGACCAGGTCACTATACTTAATGCATTGTAAAGATCAACTCCTAGTAGGGATGTAAGATCTTCTAATAGGGATCATAATACTCTAGTGTAGTTCATAGTGGGTACTAATTCCCATCAGGGTTTTTACCTATTTGGGTTTCCCCATAACCAAAATTGTGGTGTTGTGTTAAGTGTTCTCATATTGTGTTTATGCTTAATGTTCTTCTATACTTAATTTTTTAAAGAATTGAATCTTTTAGATAACTGATTCACCCCCTCCCCCCCTCTTAGTTATCTCTTAGGACTGTTCCTAACATAAAGAATGTCTAATGTATGATTACGTGACTCTTGATTTGATCTTGATGATGTAGATTTCTTGACAAAACCCTAATTGATTGATGATTTTGTTGATTTATATGATGATGGTGATGACTTACAACTAATTGAATAACTTGATGAACTAAAGAGACAATTATTAGAGATCAGTGAGATAATAAAGGTGATATGTAAGATGATTAAATCTATCAATATGATTGTCATTGATGTCAACTATATTTGACTATACTTATCATAATAGTTACAAAAATCTGAACATCTGTAGAAGAAAGAAATGGTGAAGAAATGAGATATCTACATAAGGAAAAGATGTATATGATAGATAAGGATAAGGTATACATTGGGTAACTTATTGATGAGTGTATGATATTATGTTGTTGACTTGAGCATGTTACATTATTCTATTATGAAGATGAGATCAGAATTGAACAACTTAATGTGGTTGGTAATTAAAGATTTTTGTATACACTGAAAAAGTCTTGTGTATACTAAGTGACCATAATAACTAACTTAGTTATCACTGGCGCATTCATTATTAATCGAGTATGGATGAAAACATTAAATTTTATAATAGTCGACTAAAATTAATGACCTAGAAATTGCTTATGATTTCGAGGTAAGAGATGAAAGTTTTTACAAGATCCATGGCTGACAAAATTTGAATATGATCGAAGGGAAGAGATTTTAACATGTTATCACACATTTTTCAAGGAAGGTTGAAGAGACAAAATGGACTAAGGAGATTAAGAGGGAAAAATATAATGGATGATATGAAAATGGTTTGTACATATATTTAAGAGACATAAAATTCATTGTTGAATTATGCTGGATGACTAGAGACTACAAAAGATTTCATGTGAAGACATTTTTCATGCATGCCTAATCAAACTAGTTGCAAACAAAACTGCGCTAAACTAGAGGCATAACTGAGCGTCAGAGATATATAAACTAAGTGAAGTAAGTTGAAGAATATGATGAAGTGAATTTATTATTGATTAGAAGAGTTGTATTGAGCTTAGCATTGATCTAAATATTTGCAAATTGAGTTTTATTTGAATTAGATCACTACTGTATCAGTTTAACCATTGTTACAAAAAAATCTCTTAACCAAGTGGACCTAATAGTCTTTTTATATTTCCATATGACATTCAAGAATGTTAATTGTTATCATGTTGACCCCATAGTGAATGTTGGTCAAAATTTAACAGTTCATGATAAATCCTCTAACCAGGTCACACCTAATAGTGTGTATTGTAACCTTTAACATGGTTGGCTACTAACCAAGCTCACTTCAAAAGAGTGAAATATATTAGGTTACCAGTCCTAGGTGGTTTTTCCCTTAACAAGGTTTCCATATTAAATCTTTGTGTTATGGGTTGTTTGTTATGATTATTTTTCCATCATACTTTACATATTGCATATTTGATTAATCAGTAAAGAAAGTTTTGGAAATTACTGGTATTTAGTAAATGAACAAAAAGATAGACATTTTATTTTACTAAGTTGTTTAAGTTGTTGAAAAAGTTTGAGAAAGTACATTTGAGAGTTTGGGACTGTATGATAATTTATTTATCTAGTTCACTTCCCCTCTCAGTTATATAACAATTAGTATCAGAGAAGTATTGGTTGCTTGGAGGAAAGTTTCAAGGACTTGAGAAAAAGATCACAAGCTGTATAAAAGGTAACTTCCTAAGTTGAACAAAGATAATTTATCCACATGGAAAAGAAGGATGAGGCTACACATATCTGTGATTAGAGAATATTCTCTTCAACTCCTAGTTAATGGAAACATACAACTGACTATTGGACCTTTAACAATTGATTAGCTAAGAGATATACATGAACACAATATAAAAATGATAGAGATAGCCACTACTCTATCTGATGTAGAATTTGAAGATATCAAAACATGCACTACAAGACAATAAATGTGGGAAAAACTTGCACTATTTCATGGAGGAGATGTAAATGTGATGAGAACCAAAGCTAAAAGCCTTAGAGGTAGATTTGATGATATGAAGATGAAAGAAGGTGAAAACATCACACAATATTCTAACTGAATCAAGGAGGTGGTCAATTCTATTCTTGGAGCAAGAGGTGTTATTGATGAAGACACTATTGTGAGTAAAATTATTAGAACCTTTCTTCCTATTTATGCTACTAGAATCTCTGATATTGATGAAATGAGATCTACACAAAACAATGTTCTTACACTTGATAGTCTAATTGGCAAGATGACTACTTTTGAGCTGAATAAATATTATAAAAGTATTGTACCAAGTGTTGAGTATAAATTTATGTTATCCCTGAAGATTGGTAAGTCCAACAGTAAACATAACATAAGAAATGAAAGTGGCAGTGATAGTGAAGATGAGCTTGATGAGCTTGAAGCACTTATGGCTAGGAGACTTCAGGAAGGTAAAGAAAGGAATAAAGGAAAGTTACCTTTAGCATGATTTAACTATAAAGAGATTGTCCTAACATGAAGATGAAGATAAAGACAACAACCGATCTGGTGATGGAAGGTTTGGTAGAACAGATAACTGAGCTCATAGAGGAAACTAACACTATGACAGAAGAAACAATCAAGACAACTGAGACTACAAAGACAAAAGAAATATGGCATGTTACCTTGTTGGAGATAATGATGGTAATATGGACATCAATACTGATGAAGATATTGAAGTGGTATTTAGAGTGATGAGGGATGATTTAGAAGAAGAAGATGTTAATATGATTTAGAACAATAGAGAGGGTGGGTGAATTAGTTGTTATCAGGTCCAGATGTATCAATTGAACTTTTAAACACTTCAACAATCTCAGATCTAATCACCAACAATACTTGGTCATTAAAGAATGTATGCTAGAAACATATAAGAATGCAGTCCACTATCCAATAGTATTTAACTTACAAAACATAGATATGTTCACACCAAAACATTCACACAAGTATGACATCATGATTTATAGTAGAAACCAAATTTGGGAAAAACCACTTTGTAACATGTTACTGATATTTTCACTCTTCTGAAGTGATCTCTATGAAAATCCAACCCTGTCAAAGGTTTACAAACACACTGCCAGGTGTGACCCTGTTAAAGAATTTCAACCACCTTGTTAGGAGTGAGCCTTGTTAGAGGACTTAAGTATATTCCATTAGAATGCAACCTTGATTAAAGGATTTAAAAAATGACTATTAGGTAAACCTTTATTAAAGGATTTAGTCTGATACAATGGTTAGAAAGTACCAGTAGTATCTGATTTGAAAAACATACAACTCACTTTTCAAATAATAGATCCAATTTTCACATATATGTTGGCTTATTAACTAAGTACCATTTCCATCTCCATCACTAATATGCTCTGAAATCCTTTCAAGAAATCACAACTCTGATCAACAACTCTAGCATACCCATTAACCTCATACTTAGGCTTTCCTTTATACCTCTTCAATAGGTAGATCCATCTTTTGTCACTCAATATCCTTCATAGATCTTAGGTTTAGGTCTAATTCATCGAATCCTTCCAACATTCATGTTCTTCATCCATCCTTCTAGAAACATCTTCAATCTCCACATTGAATCCACAACAAAATGGTTTACTGTGCATTAAATTTTCCATACACTCAATTAATAAAGTCAACATGATTTACATAATCCAAGAACTCAACTAAGTTGGCTATGAATATGAATTCTTCCTCAAATATAAATTACTAACACTTAGTTAATACTATGTTCAAATCCTCGGTCATTTCTGCATAGCTCGATCAACTCTTTAAACTGTCTCCCTTAGCTAATGCTGTCACTTGACAATTTCCAAACATTCGGCATAAACTAATGTTCTTGGTAGATACTAACATCACTTGACTTAAACTAGATTTCTTCATTTTTTCTCTATTAAGCCTACTTGTCCAGTCTTTCTTCTCACTTAGATAAACAATATATTATGTTATCATTGTGCTACATAATCAAGTACTCATTGAAGTATCAAATAACTCAACCTTTCTCTAGGTTCTATTGTTATCACCCTTTCCCTTATCCTTCTCATCAATCAATAGATATAGTACTTTTTTAGATAGCAATTGTCTTACTAGTTAAGGTTTGACATCAATGAGAATACAAAAATTGTTTCAATTGTAGTTTCCAACAATCTCTCTCTTTGGCATTGATGGCAACACCATATGGATAACACATGATTCACCAACCAATCCAAAACTTTGTCATTGCATCAAAAACATTTGTAATATTCTTAGCTCCATTTTGATTTAGAATCACTTAGCCTAGCTTGCTTGATCATCTACACAGTTACTCCCTCTGAATCTTTACTATTTCTCTTTTCTTATGATTCTCTAAATTACTTCCTCTTTTATGTGTTTTCATCTGAATCTCTCCCTCTTTGAAAAAAATGCCAAAGCAGTATCTAAAACTTGCATATTTTAGATGTATATGTCATCTTGTCAATTCAGTAACAATATTTCTTCTTGTGTCATCTTGCTTATGACTAATTATCAGCTTTTTTTTACTTTTCACAACTCTAGGCCTCACCTAAAGTGTGACCTTTTCTGCATCAATTTTTCAGATACTCTGTGCAACACATTTGATGCAGTTCTCCTAGCTTGACTAGGTAGCCTTAGTTAGGGGAAGCACCCCTAATTTACTTCTAAGATATTCATGAGTATCCTTAGGTAAATTTTTTACAAATATGTATGCTAGTTATTCCTTTGCATTCACATATTCCATTCTTACCTCTTTATCTTGTACCAATTCCCTCAAGTAATGATACTTGATGGAAACATGTTTGGTCTTTGTGTACATCACTAGATTCTTTGATATGCTGATAGCACTTGTGTTGTCATAGTATATGACAACTATTTCAGTGATCTCCTCTTTCATGCCTTTCAACAATTGATTAATCCATAACAGATTTGAACAGTTCACTATAGCTGCTACATACTTGGCTTTAGCTATAGATTGGGAAATGCAATTTTATTTCTTGCTTGTCTAGGAAACTAATCTTTGTCTAAGAAAGAAAGCTCCACCACTAGTACTTTTTCTATCATCAACATTTCCTACCCAATCTGCATCAGTGTAGACTCTTAGTTCAAATTTCTCATGCTTCTTGTAATACAGTCCATAGTCTTCTGTCCCTTTTAAATATCTCAATATTCTCTTCACAACCATCATATGACTTTCCTTAGGATTGGAAGAGAATCTTTCCACAATCCCAACTACTAGAGCTATATCTGGTCTGTTGTGAACAACATATTGCAGCTTTCCAACAATGGATCTATATAGAGTTTGGTTTACTTTAGCAGTATCATCATTTTTAGATAGTTTATTTCCAGTAGCCATGGGAGCACTTACTAGACTTGAATCCTCCATACCAAAGGTTTTCATTATTTGTTTGACATATTTAGATTGTGTGATAAAAATACCTTTTTCCATCTGATAGACTTGTAAACCATCAAAGAATTTTATCTCACCAAACATAGACATCTCAAATCTAGTTTGCATCTCATTTGAAATTTATTACATAGGAAATCTTGTCCTCCAAATATAATATCATCTATAAAAAATTTAGCTAACAAAATCCCTTTACCTTATTCATCTTTCATGTATAGATTGTTGTTGTCATTTTTCCTTGAGAATCCAATCTATATCGAGTAATTGTGCAGCCTATCATACCATGCTCTGGGGGCTTGCTTCAATCCATACAATGCCTTGTTCAACTTGAAAACCATATTTCTCTTGTTTGGATCAACAAATCCTTTAGGTTTCTCAATGTATACTTCTTCTTCTAATATACCATTAAAAAATGCAAACTTAACATCCATTTGGTATACCTTGAAATCTCTATAAGTAGCATATGCAAGTAGAGTTCTCACTTCTAATCTTGCTATAGGTTCAGATGTCTCCCCATAGTCTATTCCTTCTTCTTGTCCATAACCCTTTCATACCAGCCTTGCCTTGTTCCTTTTGATTTTTCCATGTTCATTAAGCTTGTTTCTAAATACCCATTTTGTTCCAATGATATTTTTGTTTTTTGGTCTTGGCACCAGATTCTAGGTATCATTATTTTCTATTTTTTCTATTTCCTCATTCATAGCTTGAATTTAGTCTTCATTTTCTAATGCCTCCCTTGTTTTCTTAGGCTCAAACTCACACAATAAACATGTAGGATCTTTCAACTTACTTTTGGTCAGAACTCTAGTTTTTTTATTTCCAATGATTTTCTCAGGCTTGTGATGTCTTCTTACATATTTTGCCAAGGTAGGTTTAGATTTCTTTTCTCCTTTCTCTTTAGGTTCATCAGTAAGATTATTAGATTTAGTATCTATATGCTCAACAACCTCTTCCTGATGCTCGACAGCATCCTCCTGATGCTCGAAAACATCCTCCTGATGCTCGATAGTATGCTCTTGATGCTTGACATTTCTTACCAGTGACTCCACATCAGGTGAAAGTGTGTTACTCACCTCTCCTTCTTCTATATAGAAAAAAGATATATAATCTTCAGGTTCTCTTTTTCTTTCCTGTTCATTTTTCTCTGCATATTCATCAACTTTCACATTTACACTTTGCACAATTTTGTTAGTGTTAGTGTTCAAACACTTGTAAGCTTTACTCTTTGTGGAATAACCTAGGAATATTACCTCATCACATTTTGCATCAAACTTTCCATTCCTATTATGTTTTAATATATAGCATTTTCTCCCAAAGATTCTAAACTATTTTACATTAGGTGCATAACCATGCCATAGTTCATAAGGTGTAACATTTGTACCTTTTTTTATTTGTACTCAGTTTAAGGTATAAATAGCTATACTTGCATCTTCTTTCTAGTACTTTTGTGTAATATTTTTCTCAATCATTAGTGTCCTTGCACAATCCATGATAGATCTATTTATTCTCTCAGTTATACCATTCTGTGGAGGTGTTCTAGGTGCTGACATCTATCTCTTGATTCTTCTATATTACAGAATAGATTGAACTCATTTGATATAAACTCTGCACCTCAGTCAAATCTCAAACATTTTAGGCTTCTACATGTTTCTTTTTCAACCTTATCCAAATACCACTTAAACAACTAAAATGCATCATTTTTGTCTTTTAAAAACATTATAGTCATCATCCTATTATAATCATCAACAAACAGAATAAAATATTTAGCACCACAATAGATTTGTACACCCATAGGTCCATAAGGGTCAGTATGAACTAGATCTAAAGTAGTTTTAGAAGTAATAGTCTTTCTCTTGAAACTAGACTTTGTCATTTTACCTAAATGGCATTGTTTCCACATCACATTATTAGGTTTCTTCCATCTCGACAAACCTCTAACTTTCTTCTTTTTACTAATATTTAATAGATTGTCAAAGTTAACATGACCTAGACTCTTATTACATAACCATACATCATCAAATTGTGCAATCAAGGATGTCTCTTCAGAGAGATCTAGATAGAACAAATTACCAATGCAGTCCACTATCCAATACCAGCTAGATGTAGACTCTACCATGTAGGAAAGTTCTCCTTATTCAACTTCAGTACCTCCTTTTTATACATCTTGATCATTTGCTTCAATTAGCTTTAAACTTATTCTCTGTAAGCACGAACCTCTCTCTGATACCAATTAGTAATATGATTTAGAACAATAGAGAGATGGGGTGAATTAGTTGTTCTTAGGTCTAGATGTATCAATTGAACTTTTAAACACTTCGACAATCTCAGATCTAATCACCAACACTACTAGGTCATTAAAGAATGTATGCCAGAAACATATAACAATGTAGTCCATTACCTATAGTATGTTCTCCTCTTCCAATTAGTTCACTAGTCGCATCAAATATTTTAGCCTTTGTATGATGAAACTCCACTCAATAACTAGTGCTATTAAGCTGTACAACACTTAGCAAATTATAGTTAAGACTTTCAACCCAATAAGCATTTTCAAAAGTGATCTTATAAGTTAGTTTAATTAATTTGTTATCCTTTATAGGACATGGTGCATCATTACCAAACTTAACACTTCTACCTTTGTAATGATCTAGGGTTTAAAATTTACTTTTTTCATGAGTCATGTGATGTGAGAAACCACTATAAATAATCCATTTATCACCTTTTCTCACATAAGAAAAAAGTGTAGTTTTCTCATCTTCATTAGAATCATCTTTCATAGTAACATAAACTACTTCAATTTCAAAATCATCATTATTAGTGTTAGTTTCTTCTTCAGCAATATAAGAAGATTTTTTACCTTTATCCTTGTAGTCCTTGTACCTTCAGTAACCTCTATTTTCTCTCTTATCCTAGTACTTTCTTTCTCTTTCCTCATCCCTATCATTCCTATCAGGACATCTTGCAACTAAATGGCCAGCTTTGTTACATGAAAAACATATTATAGGAAGTTTACCATTGTATTTTCCTTTTCTTCTTTTCAATCTTCTAGCCATAAGAGCTTCAAGATCCTCTAGTTCCTCATCATAAGTGTCACTATCACTTTCACTATCACTTATACATTTTTATTTTTCCCTCTTAGACTAATGCAAAATCATTTGTGACTTGAATGTAGATTCAACATTAGCAACAGTGTAGTTATCATAGTTAGAAAGCTCAAAAGTAGTAAGCTTACCAACAAGACTTTCTAGTGTTAGAACATTACCAAGGTCACATCTTGATTCTTGAATTGCTGAAATTTTGATGGCATACATAGGAAGAAAAGTTCTCAATACCTTTCCAATAACGGTTTCATCATTAGTAGTTCCATTATCTCCTCTAATAGCATTTACTACCTCCTTGATTCTACCACAATATTGACTAATATTTTCACCTTCTTGCATTTTCATTTCATCAAACTTACCTCTCAGGCTTTCAACTTTTTCCCTTAGTACATTCGTATCACCACCATAGATATTTGCAAGAGTGTCCCACATTTTATTTCCATTTGTGAAATCTTTAATGTCTTCAAATTTAGGATAGCTTAAGGCAGATGCAATATCCAACATTTCTTGGTTGTGTTCCTATTTAGCTCTCATCTCCTCAGTAGTCAAAGGTGCAGCAGGTGTAACATAGTCATGTTCAACATAATATTTTGTTGAGTCACCAATACCAGCTAGATGTAGTTTCATCAGACTCTGCCATGCAGGAAAGTTCTCCTTATTCAACTTCGGTACATCCTTTTTATACATCTTGATCATTTTCTTCAATTACCTTTAAACTTATTCTCTATAAGCAGCAACCTCACTCTAATACCAATTGTTAATATGATTTAGAACAATAGAGAGAGGGGGTGAATCAGTTGTTCTTAGGTCTAGATATATCAATTAAACTTTTAAACACTTCAACAATCTCAGATCTAATCACCATCACTACTCGGTCATTAAAGAATGTGTGCCAGAAATATATAACAATGTAGTCCACTATCCAATAGTATTTAACTTGCAAAACAAAGAAATGTTCACACCAATATATTCACACAAATATGACACCAGGATTTATAGTGGAAATCCAATTTGGGAAAAACCACTTTGTAACATGTTACTGCTATTTTCACTCTTCTAAAGTGAGCTCTATGAAAAGCCAACCCTATCAAAGGTTTACAAACACATTGCTAGGCGTGATCCTATTAAAGGATTTCAACCACCCTATTAGGAGTGAGCCTTGTTAGAGGACTTAAGTACATTCCATAAAAATGCAACCTTGATTAAAGGATTTAAAAAATGACTGTTAGGTCAACCTTGATTAAAGGATTTACACTAATACAATGGTTAGAAAGTAGTAGTAGTAGTATTTGATCTAAAAAACATACAACTCACTTTGCATATAATAGATCCAATTCGTACATATATGTTGGCTTACTGATTGAGTACCATTTCCATCTCCATCACTAATTTTTTTGGAAATCCCTTCAAGAAATCACAACTCTGATCAACTCCTTCACCTTCAGCCTTTCTGCTTAGACTTATCAGTCAGTAACATTAACAACTATAGCATACCCATTAACTTCATACTTAGGTTTTGCTTTATACCTCTTCAATAGGTAGATCCTTCTTTTTTCACTTAATATTCTCCATAGATCTTAGGTTTAGGTCATATTCATTGAATCCTTCCAACATTCATGTTCTTCATCCATCCTTCTAGAAACATCTTCAATCTCCTCATTGAATCTACAATAAAATGGTTTACCGTGCATTAAATTCTCCATACACTCAATTAATAAAATCAACATGATTTACATAATCCAAGAATTCAACTAAGTCATCTATGAATCTGAATTCTTGCTCAAATGTAAAGTACTGATGCTTGGTCAATACTATGTTCAACTCCTTGGTCATGACTGCACAACTCAGTCATCTCTTCAAACTATCTCCCTTGGCTAATGTTGTCACTCAGCAATTTCCTAGCATTCAGAATAAACTAATGTTCTTAGTTGATACTAACATCGCTCGGCTTAAACTAGATTTCTTCACTTTTTCTTAGTTAATCCTACATGTTTAGTCTTGTTTCTCACTTAGATAAACAATATATTATCTTATCATTGTGCCACATAATCGAGTACTCATTAAACTATCAAATAACTCAACCTTTCTCTAGGTTCTATTGTTATCAGCCCTTCCCTAATCCTTCTCATGAATCAATAGATATAGTACTTTCTTAGATAGCAACTATCTTATTAGTTAAGGTTTGATATCAATGACAATACAACAATTGCTTGAATTACAGCTTCCAATAGAAGAAAGGTATGTAGAAAAAACACTTATATCTAAAGCTAGCAAGAATGATACATGGATTATTGATAGTGGTTGTACACATCATATGAATTTTGATGAGGATAAGTTTGAATACCTTGAACATTATAATGGAGGATATGCTAAAATGGGAAATGATACACATTGTCTAGTAAAAGGAAAAGGATCTATCTTGTTGAATGATAAGATTAGATGTGAAAATGCATACTAGGTGAAAGGACTTAACTAAAATCTATTGTGTTTATCACAATTAAATAATTCAAGTCATCGAGTTGAATTTGAATGTAGAAAGGTGAAGATCTATGATGAAACCAAAAATTTGGTCGATACAGGCAAAGAATCCAAAGGTAATCTATTTTATCTTGACAATGCTAAAACTTCTTTTTTTTTGGATAGAAATGAAGATGTGTGGTTGTTGCATAAGAGACTATTTCATGTGAATTTTGATAACATGGTTAAGATCAGTAGGAAGAGAAGAGTTAGAGGTTTACCGAGTCTAACTAAACCTAACCATGTCATGTGCAATCAATGTTAGAAAGGGAAAATGAGTAAATCTATTTTTAAAAGAAAATACTATTCTTATAAAGGTATTTTGGATTTGGTACATACCAACTTATGTGGTCCTATGAGAACTCAGAGTTATTATGGTGACAAATATTTCATTTTATTTGTTGATGACTAGTCTAGGATGATGATAGTTATGTTTTTGAAAGAGAAATCTGAAGCTTTCAAACTGTTTAAGTTGTATAAAGATAAAGTTGAAAAGGAAACCATAAAAAATTTAGAATTATTAAGATTTGATAGAGGAGGAGAGTTTATTTGTGATGAATTCACTAACTTTTGTAATGAGCATGGAATTAAAAGACAGGTTTTTGCACCAAAAACACCACAACAGAATGGTATTGCAGAAAGAAAGAATCAATGTACAGTTGACTGTGCTAGAACAATGACATGATTGAGAAAAATGTTGCCCAAATGTACTGGAGAGAAGCTATTAGCACTAATATATAAACCTTAAACTGAGTTCAAGTGAAGAGAAATACAAATAAAACACCTTATGAGCTATGGTATGGCTACACACCAAATGTAAGTTATTTTAGAATTTTTGGAAGTAGATGTTACATTCTAAAAGATGATAGAAATGGTAAATTTGATTCTAAAGGTAATGAAAGAATATTTCTAGGATATTCTACTACTACTAAGAGAAAATCATACATATGTTTGAACAAGGCTACTAACAAAATGATTGAAAGTTCTAATGTGAAAGTTGATGAGTTCACTGAGAAGAATGATGAAGAAAGAAGGAAGGAACCAAAAGACTATGGTAGGTTTACATATATTGAACATCCAAACTATCTACCCAAGCCATAGGATGAGTCTAGCAAGCAACAAAAAAATGCTACTAAGAATCAACAAATGCAAACTAAGAACCATGAAGATGCTACCGAGCAGGAAAATGAGCCTGAACCAAATGATGATAAAAGTTGAGAGTAAGTACTAGCAAGATTTGTTAGAAGACACCATCCACATAACCAAATTAATGGAGACAAGAAAGAAGGCATGATGACATAAAGCAAGTTAAGATAAAACACATTTTTAGTTTGTGAATTTGAGCCTAAGAATGTTAACGATGCACTTGAGAATGATGAATGGGTTAAAACAATGAATGAAAAAATTGAAAAGATAGAGAAAAATAAAACATGGACATTGGTACTAAGTGGATTTTCAGAAACAAGTTAAACAAGAATGGTGAAGTGACTAGAAACAAGGCAATATGTCTATGCAAGGGATATGAGAAGAAGAAGGTATTGACTATGGTGAGACTTTTGCACCAGTAGCTAGACTTGAAGGAGTCCAAGTATTACTTGCACATGCTGCACATAAGGGATTCAAAGTATATCAAATGGATGTGAAATCAACAATTCTAAAAAGAATTCTTGAGGAAGAAGTCTACATAGAACAACCTGAAGCTTTTGTTGATCTGAATCAGAAGAACATGGTATGTAGATTACAAAAAGAATTGTATGGACTGAAACAAGCACCGAGAGAATGGTATGAAAGATTGCATGATTATCTTATTAGTATTGGCTTTGTGAGGACAAGTGACATTAAAATTTTGTACATGAAAAGAGATAATGATGACAATATTTTGATTGCTGAAATTTTTGTTGCTGATATAATATTTGGAGGACATGATAATATTTGCTAATCTTTTGCTAATGAAATGAGAAAAGAGTTTGAAATGTCAATGTTTGGAGAGATTAAATTATTTATAGGTTTGCAGATTATAAAAAAAAATGATGGGATTTTCATAACACAATAAAACTACATTAAGGAACTGTTGAAGACTTTTTGCATGGAAGATACAAAATTGGTAGGTACACCGATGGTAATAGGACGTAAGTTAACAAAAGATGATGAATCAACCAAGGAAAATGAGACACTCTATAGATAATGATTGGAAAAATCATGTATGTGGTACACAATAGGCTTGATATAGCACATGCAATTGGGATTGTAGTAATATTTTCTACTAGTACTAAGGAATCACATAGGACTATTGTTAAAAGGATTGTGAGATATTTGAAGGAAACTAAAGATTATGGTTTGTGGTATAAAAAGGAAGGCAATTTTGAACTAAGGGTTTACACTGATGTAGATTAGACTGGAAACATTGATGATCGTGTTGGAAAAATAGTCAGCGCTCCCCTCAAGATTTGTGACATAGCTTAACCACCTCATGTGTCTTCTATAATTCTAGTGGTTATATCGGGCATTAACAGGTCAATCTTTTGGTGCAACAAAAATCACTACTTGTAACAAGTGGTATCAGAGCTTGGTCATAGGTTTGAATGCCCTCAAGTAATGCTGAGAGGGATATTGTTGGAAAAATGCTCAGGGCTCCCCTTGGTATTTGTGACATCGCTTAACCACCTCCCGTGTCTTCTATAAGTCTATTGGTTGTATTAGACATTAACAGGTTGATCTTTTGGTACAATGACAACCACTACTTGTAATAGATCGAAAGAGCACAACCGGTGGAGAATTATTTTTGGGAGAAAGAATTTTAACATGGATAAGAAAGAAACAAGCATGTATTTCTCACTCTATTGCTAAAGCAGAGTATGTTTTTATTGCTTCTAATTGTTCAAATATTGTTGCAAGGAATGAATGAGGTGATCACTGATCTGATGATTATATATTGTGACAACACAAGTGCTATAAAATTTCCAAGAATCTAGTAATGCATTAAAAAAAAAAGAATATATCTATTAAGTATCACTATTTGAGGGAACAAGTACAAGAAAAGAAAGTGAAATTGGAGTTTGTGAAATCTAAAGAGAAACTTGCTGATATATTCACTAATCCCTTACTGAAGGACACTTTTGAGTACTTCAGGACTAGACTAGGGGTCCATCCCCTGTCTATCATTCACTAAGGTGATTAGGAGGTTGCATCAACCTATACTTTATCTAAAAATCATTTATGTTGATGCATATAGCTCACACTTTAGGATTTCTAATTTTGTGAAAGGATTGTAGATGCTGAAATAGAGAATTGTATATGAGTACATGAAGGTACTTGATCTGGACTTGACAATAGAGAACTACTTGGTTATTGAAGAGCTATATATTTTTCTTTTGGCATTATTGTCAAAGGGAGAGAAATATCTATGTAATATCTATTAGAGAGAACATAAAGAAGAGAGAAAGTCTAATATCTATCCATTACAGGGAGAGAGAGTCAGAAATGAAGAAGAAGATGAAATTTGTAGGGAGAGTTTTCATGAAATGTTGTTGTAGTGATTAAACCTGTTAAATATCAATCTAGGGAGAGTTTACCAAGCCACAACATTTATCTATATAGTTGTAGAACAAATTTTTGGTATGGTATGACATGTTTCATATTGTTTGTTTTTCCATTAATGCCAATAGGAGATATTGATGACCTACAACTAATTGAATAACTTGGTGAACTAAAGAGATAATGATTAGAAATCACCAAGATATTAAAGTGATATGTAAGATGATTAAATCACTCAATATGATTGTCATTGATGTCAAATAGCTTTGACTATACTTATCATGATAGTTACAAACATCTGACCATCTGTAGTGTTGGAAATATAGATGCAAAACCTAAGAGGGGGGGTGAATCAGTTTATCACAAAAATTATTACCATAGATCCCTTAGATGTCTTATTAAACATTTGTTGCTGATACTCGGTAATCATTTAGAGAAATAATATAACTCAGTTATTGTAGTAAGTATTAATTAAGCATTCATCAGAGAATAACATGCATGCATAATGAAAATAACATGAACACATCAAACACTAGATTTAACGTGGAAACCCAATATGGGAAAAACCACCAATGTAACTGGTTACTATTTTTCACTCTTTTGAAGTGATGCCCTGTTAGGAGCCAACCTGATAAAAGGTTACAAAACACACTGTTAGGTGTGACCTTGTCAAAGAATTTAATCACCCTGTTAGGAGTGACCTTGAAAGAGGTCTTTTGAACAATTCAATGGAACTGTCACCTTGTTAGATGATTTATAAAATGGCTGTTAAATCAACTCAGTTAGGAGATTTTGAAATCACTGCTACAATGGTAAGAAAGTAACAATGAAATGACTTGAATAAGATGCAACTGAATTGCTGATAATAGATCTTTGTTCTGCTCCACTAGATCCTTCCTGATCAAATGTATCTTTTTTGCTTCTCAAGGATATCTAACCATCCTTCAAAACTCACACTTACCTTCCTTCAAAATGATTTGCATGTTCACTCACAAATTTCCACACACACTTTTTATTCTTCTTACACAATCACACACTGTACAATTCTCAACTTGAACTTGCTTATATACCATTCCAATTGACCATTCAGATTGTCAAGTCAACACTAATAATCATTAAAACTTATTACAACAGTCGGCTAGAATAAACAAACTTTATTTCTCAAAATAACCAAATCCTTTATTGGGCCAACCTTGCTCAGTAAATACTAATCCTAAAAAGATTTCCTTCAGTGACCAAGTGAGCTCAGTTACCACTATGAATTCTGCAACATCCTTCGAAGACCGAGTGAGCTTGGTAAACACTAACTTTACTTTGATAACCATGGAAGCTCAGTTAACACTATTTTCTGCCATACTTTCTTTTGACACCCAAGAGATCTCGGTAGACACTGAAAACTATCTAACTAACCGACTGAGCTCGATAGACACACATAACTACTTTTCTGACCAACTAAGCTTAGTAGACACTGTGAATGATAATTGATATGACATTTGTGTGACATCAAAGACAACACACAATTAGACAATTGTATCCATCAATCTCCCTCTGATAATTGTATCCAACAATCTCCCTCTTTGGCATTGATGGCAACACAAGATGTCATAGCACAATGAAATTTCACATAGAACATAGAATAAGGAACATATTCTAATTTTTATCTTCCTCTGTAAGAAAACTTCTCTCTGATTGAAAACTCTCCCTCTTAGAAATTTCTTGAAATGACAACAAACTCTCCCTCTTTGACAACACATGCCAAAGACAACTCACATACTTCTGGTGAATACCAGTGTACCTTAAGTACTGATTCTTATGCAATGATTCCTTGACCATGCTACATCAACTGACTGATCTTCAACATGCATTGGTTGATGCATCACTAAAACTTTATTTAGTGAACCTTTGATAGGGGAATGACCCCTAACTTACCTCTTAGATACAAAAATGCATCCTTAGGTAGTGGCTTGGTGAATATATCTGCAATCTGTTCTTTTGTATGAAAATATTCCAATATGATTTCCTTTTCCTACACCAATTCTTTGACAAAATGATATTTTATAGCAATGTGCTTGGTTTTGGAATGCATTACTGGATTCTTTGAAATATTTATTACACTTTTATTGTCACAAAACATAACAACTGGTTCTTTGATCTCAACCTTCATGCCTTCCAATAACTGTTTAAACCAAATAATATTAGCTTAGTTTACTACTGTAGCAACATATTTTTCTTTAGCTGTGGATTTGGATGTGCAATTTTTCTTTTTACTAGTCCAAGATACCAACCTTTTTCCAAGAAAGAACGCTCCACCACTTGTACTTTTTTTGTCATCAATGTTTCCTGCCCAATCAGCATCAATAAACACTTCTAAGTCTAGATTGCCTCCAAATTTATACCACAAGCCATAATCTTCAGTTCCTCTCAAGTACCTCAAGATTCTTTTGATGTCCATCATGTGATTTTCTCTGGGTTTTGCTGAGAATCTTGCTACTATACCAACTACTAAGGCAATATCAGGCCTTGTATGCACTACATACTATAATTTTCCAATCATTGATCTGTATAAGGTCTGATCTACTTATTTTGAATCATCATCTTTGGTAAGCTTCAGTCTAGTACACATGGGTGTACCAACTGGTTTTGAATCTTCCATACCAAACTTTTTAAGTATTTCCTTGATATATTTAGACTGAGTAATGTAGATACCATTCTTGTTCTGCTGAATCTGAAGACCAACAATGAATTTTATCTAATGAAACATAGACATTTCAAATTATTTGTTCATTTGTTCTGAAAATTCTTTTCACTGATCATCATTCCCTGTAAACACAGTATCATCCACAAATATTTCTGCCAAAATAATTTTGTTATCTCGTCCTTCTTTGATGTACAAACTACTATTATCATTAACTCTTTTGAAATCAATCTGAATAAGATAGTTATGTAGTCTTTCATACCATGCTCTAGGAGCTTGTTTCAAACCATATAGTGCTTTGTGTAACTTGCAGACCATATCCCTTTTGTCTAGATTAATAAAACCTTCAGGTTGCTCAATGTAGACTTCTTCATCAAGAATACCATTAAGAAATGTAGATTTTACATCCATTTGATATACCTTGAATCCTTTATGTGCTGCATATGCAAGTAGAGTCCTAACACCTTCTAATCTTGCAATAGGAGAAAAAGTCTCACCATAATCTAATCCTTCTTGAGAATATCCTTTACATACCAATCTAGCTTTGTTTCTTGTTACTTGACCATATTCATTAACTTATTCCTAAATACCTATTTTGTTCCAATTATATTTTTATCTTTAGGCTTGGCTACAAGAGTCCATGTTTTGTTTTTTTCTATCTGTTTTATTTCTTCATTCATAGCCTCAATCCAATTTTCATTTTCCAATGCATCTTTGACATTTCTAGGTTCAAAATCAGCAAGTAAACATGTACCTTTTAGTTTACTTCTTGTCATAGTACCTTCTGATTTGTTTCTAATAATCTAATCTGGTGTATGATGCCTCCTGACATACTTGGCCAACACAGGGTCCTTCCTTCTTGAATGAGTTATATTTCCATCTTCTTGAATTTCATCTTCAGGTTCAAATTGCTTAGGCTCGGTACATATTTGCTCGGTAGCTTCAGGCTGAGACTCGGGTCCTTGTGACTCAGATTGAACTTCTTCTTGTGACTCAGTTTGAACTTCTTCTTGTGAGTTAGTTATTGTACTAGGCTAGGTAGATGCAGTTACCTTATTGACAGATGTGTCTGGTAATGTATCAGGTTCAATCTAAAAAAATCTTCTGTAATCCTCTGGTTCCCTTTTGCTTTCTTCTTCAGTCTTTTCTGCAAACTCATCAACTTTCACATGTGCACTTTCTATGACTTTGTGAGTAGAAAAATTCAAACATCTATATGACTTAATTTTGCAAGAATATCCCAAAAATATTCCTTCATCACTTTTTACATCAAATTTTCCTTTTCTAGATTATTTCAAGATGTAATATTTACTGCCAAATACTTTTAGGTAACTTACATTGGGTTTATAGCCATACCATAACTCATAAGGAGTTTTGAATGTGTCTTTCCTCAACTGTACTCAGTTTAAGGTATGAACTGTAGTGCTTATAGTTTCCTTCCAGTATTTCATGGCAATGATCTTTTCAATCATTAGAGTCCTTGTACAATCCATAATAGATTTGTTCCTTCTTTCAGCTATTCCATTTTGCTCAGGAGTTCTTGGGGCTGATACCTGTCTTTTGATTCCTCTTTTAATGCAAAAATTATTAAATTCATGGGAGATGAATTCACCACCTCTGTCTGATCTCAAGCATTTCATTCTTTTCCCTATTTCCTTTTCTACTTTTGCCAAATACCATTTGAATTTCTCAAATGCTTCTGATTTTTCTCTTAAATACATAATAGTCATCATTCTAGAGTAATCATCAACAAAGAGAATAAAGAATTTTTCTCCAGTATAGCTCTCAATTCTAATAGGTCCACATAAATCAGTATGCACAATTTCCAAAATATCTTCAGACTGATAGTTTTTACTTTTAAAGCTAGTCTTTCCCATTTTACCAATCTGACAATTCTTGCATAGACCAACATTAGGTTTCTTCAAAGTAGGAATACCTCTTACTTTCCTAAATTTTCTTATTTTCACTATGTTATCAAAATTTACATGACATAACCTTTTGTGCCATAACCAACTTTCATCAATTTGAGTAATAAAACATGAGTATTCACCAAGATCAAGATAAAATAGGTTACCTTTGGTTTGTTTGCCTAATCCAATCAGTTTTCCTTTGTCATCCAACAGTCTTTCTTTGCCATCCATCAATTCAACTTTGAATCCAATGTTAATTAGCTATGCTACACTTAGGAGATTATGCTTTAGTCCTTCAACCCAATATGCATTATCACATATAATTTCTTTGGTTAATGAAATTCATCCTCTTCCTTTTATACAACAAGGTTCATTGTTTCCAAACCTTACACTACCACCATCATAGTCTTCATAATATTCAAACTTTGTTTTGTCACCAGTCATATGATGCGAACATCCACTATCTATGATCCATGTATCATCTTTGCTTATATGAGAGATAAGTGCCATCTCATCTTCATCATCATCAGATTCATCTTTTACAGCAATGAAGACAATTTCTTCTTCACTTTCATCAGAATCCTTAGCCAAAAGACATGTTTTCTTACCTTTATCCTTGAATTATTTGAAATTATTCTTTCCATTGTACTTGTGACTTTTCTTCTCATCCTTGCTTTGCTTGTTTGGGCACCTAGCTACAATATGACCAATTTCTTCACATGAAAAATAGATTAAGGGAGTTTTACCTTTGTATTTACCTCTGCCTCTTGAGTATTTCTTTGCAAGTAATGCTTCAATAACTTCCAGATCACTATCAAAACTTTCCTCTGATTCTTCTTCACTTTCTGACTGGATTTTCTTGCCCTTCTTAAGTGAAAGTTTGGCCTCAAATGTTGATTCAATATTTTTTGAAATTGGAACATAGTTGTCATAGTTATCCAACTCAAAAGCTATCAATCTTCCCACTAAGGCATCCAAAGTTATATTGTGATTTTGTTCACATCTTCTTTCTTGAATAGCAGATACTCATATTGCATAGATAGGGAGTAATGTTCTGAGAACCTTACTTATTATAGTTTCATCTTCAATTGTTCCTCCAGAAGCTCTGATTGCACTAACACTTGCCTTGATTCTTTCAACATATTTTGCAATGTTTTCATCTTCTCTCATTTTAATTTGATCAAACTAACCTCTTAGGCTTTCTGCTTTAGCTCTCTTCACATTGTCATCACCACCATAAATTTTCTTTAGCTTGTCCCACATTGCATAAGCAGTAGTGCAGTCTTTGATCTCATCAAATTCTTCATAGCTAAGAGCTGATGCAATCTCAATCATCATGGTGTTATGGTTCTTTTTCTCTGCTATGTCTTCAATAGTTAATGTGCTAGTAGGAACTGTTTATTCTTGATCAAGATATTTGCATCTTGAATCACCAATGGAAGCTAGATGAAGTCACATGAGACCTTGCCATGCTGAAAAGTTATCTCTATTAAGCCTTGGAATTTCTCTCTTGTAAGATATCCTAATCTTTAGCTTAGGTCCTTGAAACCCTTCCTGCAAGCACCAAATGCTCTGATACCAATTGTTGGAAATATAGATGGAGAAACTAAGAGGGGGGGTGAATCAATTTATCACATAAATTATTACCATAGATCCCTTAGATGTCTTATTAAACATTTGTTGCTGATACTCGGTAATCATTCAGAGAAATACTATAACTCAGTTATTGCAGTGAGTATTAATTAAGCATTCATCAAAGAATAAAATGCATGCATAATGAAAATAACATGAACACATCAGACACCAGATTTAACGTGGAAACCCAATATGGAAAAAACCACCAATGTAACTAGTTACTATTTTTCACTCTTCTGAAGCGATGCCTTGTTAAGAGCCAACCCGGTAAAAGGTTACAAAACACATTGTTAGGTGTGACCTTGTTAGAGGATTTAATCACCCTATTAGGAGTGGCCTTGCAAGAGGTATTTTGAACAATTCAATGGAATTGTCACCTTGTTAGAGGATTTATAAAATGGCTGTTAAACCAACTCGATTAAGAGATTTTGAAATCACTTCTACAATGGTAAGAAAGTAACAATGAAATGACCTGAATAAGATGCAACTGAACTGTTGATTACAGATCTATGTTCTGCTCCACTAGATCCTTCCTGATCAAATGTATCTTTGCTACTCCTCAAGGATATCTAACCATCCTTCAAAACTTGCACTCACCTTCATTCAAAATGATTTGCATGTTTGCTCACAAATTTCCAAACACACTTTTTATTCTTCTTACGCACTCACACACTGTAGAATTCTCAACTTGACCTTGCTTATAGACCATTTTGATTGACCATTCAGATTGTCAAGTTAGCACTAATAATCATTAAAACTTATTACAACAGTCGGCTAGAATAAAAAAACTTTATTTCTCAAAATAACAAAATCCTTTATTGGGCTGACCTTGCTCAGTAAATACTAATCCTAAAAAGATTTCCTTAAGTGACCGAGTGAGCTCAATTACCACTACGAATTCTACAACATCCTTCAAAGACCGAGTGAGCTCAGTAAACACTAACTTTACTTTGATAACCATGGAAGCTCGGTTAACACTATTTTCTGCCATACTTTCTTTTGACACCTAAGAGATCTTAGTAGACACTGAAAACTGTCTAACTGACTGACTGAGCTCGGTAGACACACAAAACTAGTTTTCTGACCAACTAAACTTGGTAGAAATTGAGAATGATAATTGATATGACATTTTGTGACATCAAAGACAACACACAATTAGACAATTGTATCCATCAATCTCCCTTTGACAATTGTATCCAACACTGTAGAAGAAAGAAATGGTGAAGAAATGATATATCTACATAAGGAGAAGATGGATATGATAGATAAGGATAAGGTATACATTGGGTAACTTATTGATGAGTTTATGGCATTATGTTGTTGACTTGTGCATGTTACATTATTTTATTATGAAGATGAGATCAAAATTGAACAAGTTAATGTGGTCGGTAATTAAAGATTTCTGTATACACTGAGTAAGTCTTGTATATATTGAGTGATAGTAATTACCAAGTTAGTTATCATCGATGCATTCAAGATTACAAAGTATGGATGAAAACATTAAATGTTATAATAGTCGACTGAAATTGATGAGGTGGAAGTTGCTTATGATTTTGAGGTAAGAGATGAAGTTTGTTACAAGATCTATGACTAACAAAATTTGAAGATGATCAAAGGGAAGAGATTGAAACATGTTATTAACCCATTGTCTAAGGAAGGTTGAAGTGACAAAATGGATGGAGATTAAGAGGCAAAATCTAATGGCTGATATAAAAATGGTTTACACATCTATTTAAGAGACATAGAATTCATTGTTGAATTATGCTAGATGAATAGAGACTGTAGAAGATTTCACATGAGGACATTTTTCATGCATACCTGATCAAACTAGTTACACATAGAACTAAGCTAAACTACAGGTATAACTGAGCATTAGAGAAAAATACATTGAGTGAAGTAAGTTGGAGGATATGATGAAGTGAATTGATTATTGATCAGAAGATTTGTATTGAGCTTAGCATAGATCTGAATATTTGCAAATTGAGTTTTATTTGAATTAGATCACTACTATATCAATTTAACCATTGTTACATCAAAATATCTTAACCGAGTGGACCTAACAGTATTTTTTATATTTCCATACAAAATTCAAGGAATGTTAATTATCATCTTGTTGACACCATAGTGAATGCTCATCAAATGTTAACTATTAGTGATAAATCCTCTAACCAGGTCATACCTAACATTGTGCATTGTAACCTTTAACAGAGTTGGCTCCTAACTGAGCTCACTTTAGAAGAGTGAAATATTTTGGGTTATTGGTCCCGGGTGGGTTTTCCCTTAACAGGGTTTCCACGTTAAATATTTGTGTGATGTGTTATTTTTTATGATTATTTTGCTATCATACTTTACATATTGTATATTTGATTAATTAGTAAAGAAAGTTTTGAAAATTACTGGTATTCAATAAATGAACAAAAAGATAGACATTTTATCTTACTGAGTTTTTTAAGTTGTTGAAAAAGTTTGAAAAAGTACATCTATGAGTTTGGGACTATATGATAACTAATTGAACTAATTCACCCCACCTCTCGGTTATCTAACAGATGGATCCTAGATATGATGCTTGATTTTAAAAGATTACTTGATTTCGATGCCCCACTAATGAGATTGATAAATGTTGCACTCAATGGTTTGAAACAAATTTTGATTAACTCAATGATAATATGATTGGATGCCCCCTCAAAAATGAAATGGAATGCATCTTAATGAAATATATTTATGTTTGATCATTCTTCAATACTTTTTCGTTGAATTCAATTTCAATTCTAATAATGATGTTACAATTTTACTGATAGGAATGCCCCTGATCTGGCTAATTTGGTGAAGAATTTTGACCCTGGATCAAATTTTCTGTTAGATAGTCCCTTTTTAGATCAAAAGGCTACATATAGGGGTAAAAAAGTCATTTTTACTATTTATTTTCACCTTTCATCTTTGACTTTTTTCTCTACCCCCTTTTGCACATTTAATGGTGGTGGTCCCAATCCATGAGTACAGATTCAAGTGAGGTCATCGGTACCAGCATCCACATGACTACAAACCTCTGGTGAGTACTGTAATATTCTTTGTTTGTCAATTTATTATTCTTTTTTTCAAAATATTCAAATTTTTAGGAGTCGAACCATTTTTTATTTTCCAAGTATTTAAAATAGTACATATAATAGTTTTAGTAGCACATAAAATTATCCTTTAGCACATCTACGTCATGAAATAACACATTTTATTGGTCAAATGATGCACATAAACTAATGCCCTAGGTAGGTTTAGCTTTTATGAATAATTAGATAGTGCTTAGAATTAGGTCAGTGCTTTTTAGAGTTTTAATATCACGTACACCAAATTAGAGTAGTGGGTTCAAGTTATAATGATGCTTATGGTTTGTTGTAGCACACATGATAATTTTTTAGCATGTATAATAAAAATAGTAGTGCTTATAAGATATAAAATGACGTATAGAGTCCTTTCTTTTTCAAATTTTTGTGATGATAGACTTATCTAATTTGAAAGATTACCGTAATTTATTAATGAATAAAAGAAATTGTTCCTATGATGAAACAAGTGGTTTGATGTCAATTTGATCATGTTTGATGAATTTTGGTTGTCAATCCGGGTTGATTGGTTTGATTTGGTTTGATTATTTTTCATCTTCTTTAAGTAGAAGTAGGAAAATTGATGATGATGATGATAGGATAAGATTTTGATTGACTTGTAATAATTCACTATAAATGATTGATTACTAATATAATGTAACTTGATTCTATAGGTTCACCTCTGGAAGCTTTACATCTAAGGTTTATACCCATGTCCATTGGACATGGTTGATGATTTGAGAATGCATGAGTGATGCCTAATTGGTTGATGTATTCTTTCCTTCCTTCTATATATACCTTGATTCTATGTGAGTTGTGGTCTTCTCACTACTATGGCAGAGAATTGGTAGTCTAACCATAACACCTTCCATTTTCCACTTTGTGAGACGACTATAACTCTGGACGATGTGTACATGTTGCTATTAGAATAATTGAGATGGGGGTGAATCAGTTATCCATAGTCCCAAATTACAAAATGTCTATCTTAAAACAAATTTAGCTAATTCTGTAGCTCGGTAAACAAAAATACTAAATTGTCTATGTCTTTACCAATTACCAATTAATTGCTCATAGTGATTACCGACCAAATCAAATATGCAATATGTAAATTATGATAACCAAACAATTGCCACATAAACACATAACACAAACATTTAATGTGGAAACTATGTAAAGGGAAAAACCACCTGGGATCAGTAACCCAAAATATTTTCACTCTTTTTAAGTGAGCTCAGTGAAGAGCCAACCCTGTTAAAGGTTACAAAACACACTATAAGGTGTGACCTTGTTAGAGGATTTAACACTAACAGTTATCATCCAACCAGCATTCACTATGGGGTTGACAGGATAACAATGTACATTCTATGAATGACATATAAGACTTTCAAGTCCACTTGATTAAGAGATTTTATCTATTTACACTGGTTAAACTAAAATAGTAGGTGATCTGATTACAATACAACTTGAATTTACAGATGCTCAGATCTATTGTAAGCTCATACAGATCCTCTGATCAATATTTAAATTCAATTCTTCAATATTCAATAACTTACTCTCCCTCGATAAAAGCTCTCTAATGCTTGATTAACTCTACAATTTAGTTCTTCTTCAACCAGTCTGATCAGGCATAAATGAAGTTGTGTTCACATGATATGTCTACAGTCTCCTTCTTTTGGCATAGTTTCAACAATGAAACCAATGTCTCTCATATAGACAAGTAAACTGTTTTCTTTTCATCCATCAGATTTTCCCACTTAATCTCCTTCATTGATTTTGCCTCTTAAACCTTCTCCGACTGATGTGTCAGTAACACATTTTGTTTCCAACCTTTAGATCTTCTTCAAATTTTGTTAGCTGTTTATCTTGTAACAAACTTTATCTTCAACCTTGAAATCATACACTTTCCAGCTCATTTGTTTTTGTCAGCTAAACTAAACATTTAGTTCTTTCATCTATACTTGATTAAAAAAGAAATGTGTTGGTCACCACAAGCTCAGTTGATACTGTCACTCAGTATACACTATACTATCTCATTGTATACTGGAATGCTTCATTAACTGACCACACTGCTTTGTAACATTTTTTTCCCAACTTCATAATAGATTAGTGCAACATAGTCAAGTCAACTATATGAAGTCATAGACTCATCAATAAGTTACCAAGAGTGTTCCTTATCCTCATCTCTCATATCCATCTTCCTCTATATAGATATCTAAGCTCTTCATCTTCTCTCTTCTCTTTACAGATGTTTAGATATTTGCAAAAAACATGATAAGTACTGTCAAAACTAGTTGACATCAATGACAACATAATGATTGATTTAATTGTCTTACATATCCATTCAGTACTTGTTGATCTCTAATCACTGATCTTCAAGTCATTTAGGTACAAAATCAGCTATAGTTCATTAGTTGCTCTAGATTCCCAAACATGGTGAGAGTGTACTATGATCAGGTATATGATGGATCAGTTTGCAGATATTCATTTGGTCATCCTACCATTAGTGATGAGAATGTCCACTGGGCATAGTTTGTTTCTTTTCTAGTGCTTCCTGCAATTTTGGGTGTCCTGATTGGTGGGTTCCTACTACCAGATTGTAGAAGATGTTGATTTTATATTGGTTGGAATAGGATCCTTGAGGATATGATAGCTTAATCTCATCAGTTTTATTGGGGCTCATGCATTCTATCCCAGCTCTACCATGAGTTAGATCATGTTGTCTATAGACATGGTGCAGTGTTATCTTCTGGCATGATATTACTTCAACTCTAGACCTGGGAGCACATTCCTATTAGCTGGCCTATTGTAGCTCAAGTTAGAGATCCTGGCTAGCTATTTGCATACATATAAAAGGGTATTATTGTCTAGTCACATTTGGGAAAGGTTGACTATTGGTGCTAGATTCTTAATGATATTGATCAGATCACATGGCATCTATATATTGGTTGTGAGGCTTGGTGTTTGGATGCCACATAGTTAACATTTATGTGCATGCCTTGTTGGATGATTCACCACACTCCATTTTTCATTGAGTGGTTCATCTTTTACAAGGTTCTTCAATAGTTTGGTAGGATATAGGGTATGGCATAGGGTTCATCTCTATACATTTGCATACATGTAGAGAGATCCTTGTGGGTTCCACAAATTTATTATTAGATTGCCCAAGATGAGGTCCTAGGTCTACCCCATTTGGCCTAGGATATGCAAGACCAAATTTTAGATGTTGGCATGGCTAATTATTATGCACAGTGGTTCAATCATAGCCCTTTTCCTTGCTTAACTAATCCTTTTGAGCTAATTCCTGATATAGATGATATATAATATGATGATGATGATGATGATTTTTGGGGGAGAGGTGGGAGATGAAGGAGAAGAATGGAGAGAGTTAGGAGAGATAGGTGACATTTTTAAGTTGTTGCATAGGTTTTTACCCTAGTACCTACCAGAGGTGGTGTTACAATGAAAGACAATATAATGAGGATAAGGGAAGGACCATTGAGAGTCCTACATTAGGTAAGAGTTTCTATATGGGGTCATCATATGCCTTAGATATTAAAACACATACCTTCTCCATAGGTTTCCCTAGTTCCACTAGATCCACTAGGTCAACTAGTATAGGTAGTACCGACTTCACAAGCTCATGATACATTGGTTCGGGATAATAGGTCCTTACAAGATGAATTTTCTAAGATGAGTTGCTAGATGACTCAGTTTAGTGTGCTTATGCAAACCTTTATGGCCTCTATGGATCAGCATGGTACTCAACTTAGTTCCAATAGAGGTGTGGGAATAGATACAAATGGCCATGGTACAGGTATAGGTGCCAGTTGAGCTTGATTTCCACATTTTGATGTATCATATGATTTTTTATCTAAATATTGTATTGATGTAATTTGATAGACTTGATGGACATTTGATATACATTAGATGGACATTCACTTTACTTATGATTTCATTATATGTTGGACTTTGATTTATGATGATATGCAGTTTTATACGATCTTATCTATATGCCTACTTTTATGCTTTTTTTATGCAAAATGTTATGGATGAATTTACTTTAATTTATTTTGGATGGATGTCTTTTATAGATGACATAGATTAGATGGATGCAAAATGGCGTGCTTTACCTTACCAATTCAATGATTAATTAATGATTTATGAACTCTTAATAAACATGCTTTAATTGAATTTAATATAGATAATGATTTAATAGATAATGAATGCTAGATGCATCTAAATGAACTTTTATACTTAATAGATAATGATTAATGATTAATGATTAATGATCCTAATGATTAATGACTTAATGAATGTAATGATTAATGGCTTAATGAATAGTGTAACTTAATGGGTAATGAACTTAATGCAACTTAAATGGACTTTAATGATTAATAACCTAATGATTAATGATTGTAATGAATGAAGTTAACCTAATGAAACTTAAATGCCATTTGATTTTATTGTCCAACACATTTGATCAAGTAAAGTAATAATGAACTCTTTTAGTTTTTTTCTTAACTCCACCCCCTTTGGCTTTCTTTACATATTTAGAAAAAAAATGATCCATATGAAAAGTAATATGCAATGAATCTAACATGGATTCAACTAGTTGTCTCTATTCAAGATAAGGATGCTTATTTTCCTTATTGAGCTTTTTGAAACCAAAATTGGTAGAATCCTCACTAGTATAGCCATGATGATATGAATACGTCTTTCCTTTTGAATTGCATGTCTGAAGTTGGTACAAATATCACTAGTTAGATTTTCAACCATGATAGTTTGAATACCACTTTGATTAGATTCAATGTTGCAGGTGGATTTTGGTATTATGATATGGAGAATCAAAATGACCAAGATATCTTGTTGCGTAAATAGATAGAGATTTTAGTTTCATCATATTTACATGTCCTTGATGATTTTTTGATGATCATGTCATTAGACAGATGATACATACTTTGAAGCTTCAATCTTAAGATAGTCATGTAGAGATCAAGAAAATATCATGCTTTTATCATCGCTCTTCTAGTCCAAGACTTCATGATTTTCTAAAAAGACATGATTTCACCAATCAAGTAACACTATAAAAAAAAAATTCATTGTTTTGCAAATCCATAATTCAAGTAGAATTTCGTCCATTACAATATTTGTTTGTCATTTTTAATCATGCTAATCATAAGGTCATGTGAAATTGAGGATCAAAGTTAATCATTGTGAAATCAAAATTTGGATTAGGATTTAGATCAAAAGTCTAAGTATCATGCTTGTGGTTGGATGCATTGATTTGCATCAAGTGGTGTCTGTTTGATAAATCCATTTGATTTGGGATAGATTTCCCCTAGTTTTATTCCATTACATTGTTCGACTTGGCAATTTTCTAGATCTATGATGAAAGGCCTTGTGTATTTTACAAATGGAACTCTAGGATTTATTATGCAATATGTACAAATGTTGGCGAATGCAATATATACAAGGATGGCTATGAAATGTAGAATAAGACTTAACTTGACTTTCAATGGCACTTGTTTACCAGATTCTCACTAATTGAATTTATTGCTTGTTTTCTCTTTTATATGCTTCTTTTGTCTACGAAGGCACCTATTTGATAGGTTTTCACCAAGACACTTTTATCTTTTTCAATTTTTTGGTATTTTTCTTTTTTCTCAAATTTTTTTTTGTATTTTCTTTTTTTCAAAAAATTTCCTTTATCATCAAGGCACCTATTTGCTAGGTTTTTACCAAGACAATAATTTTTTTAGGATCCATATCTGATTTCTTTTCTTTCTACATGCTCAATTTTCTACTATTTTGTATTTTTTTTAGGAACTCTTTTTGTTGTTTTTGAACTTTTTTGCTTTTTTTATTTTTTTCTTCTTTTCTCAGGATCAATTTTACCAATTTTTTTGGATTTCTTCAGGTTCACTTTTTTCTGTAAAAAATAAATAGGATTCTATCTCATATAATATTTTGATACTCTTGCCACTTATAATCTTTCACCTATTTTAGGTATAGAACCTCTTCAAGTGTATTCTATTAATAGGTTCTTGTAATTATTCTCCATCACAATCAACTAACTTGTATGCCCCCATTCAAAAGGGAGAAGTAATGATGAAAGGTCCTAACCATTTTTCTTCCTATTTTCCTTTCTTTTCTCTTTCCACCTAATTTGTAGGATTTACTCTCAATACAAGGTCACCTACTTGAAATTCCCTTGGCTCGGTGTGTTTGTTTTAGTTTCTTGACATTCTATTTTGATGCACCTTGAGATGATCAATGTTTTCGCTCATCAAGTAAATATTACACTTGAAGTCTTCAAATTCTATAATCCTCCTCCATTAATAATCCATATAATGAAACCCATAAAGATGGAATCTCTAATTCTAGTGGTAATACTACTTCAGATCTATATACTAATGAGAAAGGTGTAGCTCATGTTGGTGTTCTGACACTTGTTTGATATGCCCATAGATTTGGATTTATTTGGATGTGCCAATCTCTTCCTAAATTATCCACTATTTTTATCAATATTTTTAGGATATTCTTATTAGTCAATTCATCTTGTTGATTTCCTTGTGGATAATAGATTAAAGATGAATGATGGATCATATGAAATTTTTCACAAAACTCCTTCATGTCTTTGTTCTTGAAGTTCTTGGAGTTGTTTGTTATTATGGATTGAGTGATGCCATATCTCCAAATTATATGGCTCAAATGAACATTGAATTTTTTTTTCCCATTGCAATGGACAAAGGCACAACTTCGAGCCATCTAGTAAAATATTTTTTTGTAGTGATTATGAACTTATGATCCTTGGATGAAGGTGAATAAATCATCCTGATTAGATCTAACACTTATTGATAGAAGGGACAAGGAGTAGTCATTGGATATAATTCCTAAGCTGACACATGAATTAAATTTCTATGATATTGGCATTTTTGGAATATCTTTTCAAAATGGCATGCATCTTTCTCCATGGAGGGCCAATAATACCCTATCCTTAAAATCTTCTTAGCTAAGGTTAACCCATTCAAATGTGTAATGCCCAAAAACTCAATCTAAAAACACACCAATTTTTTCTTTTAATGGTGATAAATAAGTTTAAGTCTACTAGGTAAAGGTTGTTTATGAGAGTACCACATTTAATTTCAACTAAATTGTTATCAAATGAATGAGACTATAGGCAAAGTTATACTATGCTAGGTCAAAGGATTCAATTCATAAATTATCGTGATACTAAAACAAAAGAATATTTAATAGCCAACGTATTGGCTAGACCAATTTGATGTTTGAGAATTTAAATTACATTTTATTTTAAAGATTAGCCCATTTTGGTCATTCCTAGGGAGCATACTGCCAACCCTAAGTTACAATATTAAAGGACAACATATTATACATATCTTCCATTTACAAAGTTGATTAGTACTAATAATTATTGTGTTTGACAAACAATACATATAAACATCGTTATAACAATTAGCATATAGTAAAGTATTAAGTGGCACTAATTATATTAGTTACAAACTTAATACATTTATTAGGGCATAAAGGTATTTAATTAAAATCCTAATTAATGATTAGCCTCTAACTATTATAATTACTAATAAATAGTCTACTAAATTAACATTTATGTTCATT
This sequence comes from Chamaecyparis obtusa, assembly GCA_027943335.1. Taxonomy (NCBI): domain Eukaryota; kingdom Viridiplantae; phylum Streptophyta; class Pinopsida; order Cupressales; family Cupressaceae; genus Chamaecyparis; species Chamaecyparis obtusa. The sequence goes on from BSBK01010500.1 coordinate 189,001, forward strand.
AATTCATTTAATAAATAATAGTAAATATTATCAAATATTATGTGTGCAAAATTTAATATTAATAATATTAACTAATTCAATTAACAATTAAATTAATGAAGGTTATGTATATTAATTAATAGAATAGCTAATAATGAATAATAGTGATATTAATATAACAAAATAAAACTAAATGAAATAAATTGACAACCTACAATAATATCTTAACAAAATAAAATGATTTAACCACATACTAATTAATCTAAACACCCTAAGCTAACTACCTACAAACTACACCATATCCTAAGCTACACCCCCCCTATGTCTCCCCTAAACTCACATGCCATGTGAGTGGGGGCACACATCACATCAAGGGAAGGGGTGCGATCCAAAATAAATTGGAAGCTTAGCAAAAAGGAAGGGGCAAGGTTTAATTTCCTTGGGGCCCACTAAACACTTAAGGTTAAGTTCCCATAAAACAAGAAATCTACCCAACTAAAAGCCCACACATGATTCAAGGAGATGGGAGGTTGAGGGGATAAGGGGGTTTGGGTCCCACCTCAATCTATTCCCAAAGACTAAGCCCAATACTCACGCAGGTTAACGGGTAGAAAATAAGTCAAAAACAAAAGCAACCAAGACATAAGGTTTTGTTGAGCATTAAAGACATATGCAAGACAAAATTTATTCTATGAAAGCTATGGTCTCCCATGCCCTATGCCCCTTTAGGGGGAGTTATGAAGGTGTGGGTAAGTTTTAATATTTTATTGTTAAGAAGTTAAATTAGATAAATTATAATATTATAATAATGTCTATGGCATGGATTTGTATGGGATTTTTTTCCCATACAAAATCCAAAGACCTGTAGGTCTTCATTTGCCCATTCATTTAAATTTCTTTGTGTAATTTTATTTTCTCCACACTTTCACATGGTTTAGGTACATTATTTAAGATAAAGTTAGTATATCAAATTATCTAATTACAACATATAGTCTTCTATGGAAATGAATCTAATGCTATAAATTGATCAATATACACCACCAAAATGATTGCTTCTAAAACAAATACAATATCAATCTATCATTTTGAAATTTGCAAGGATAGAGAAGGATATAAATTTAATCTTTTTATTTGAATTGACAAAATCACATTATCATATAGCTTTCTCAATCTCAGGAGTAAAATAGAATTCCTCCTACCATTTCATTATACACATTTCAACTTCTAATGGAAATAAGGTTTGCATTTCAAGAGTAACATAACTTTCTCAAATACATTTGCACATTCAAATTTACATATAGAGGCCTCTTTGAGGACTTTTCAAAGAACAATAAAATACAAGATTTAAGCTTCTTCTTTCAACAATAGAATTACAAAATTACACATGCACACTCCTCAACTTTGGGAGCTATTTTTCAACATCTTGGACAACACTTTAACCTCCAAGCTTTACACCTACATTGCAACTCCCAAAAATTTGCAAGAATCAAGGCACCAAAAGGAAGGCCATGGGATGCTCACCTTCCATACTAGGCCTCTCATGAGGCCACCCCCAAGCTTGGGGAAACCACACCGAATGGGATACACACACTCAAATACAAAACACTCACAAGATAACATGAATTGCAAACCCAAATTCCCTCAAGGGTGAAACTAAGAAATTCTAAGAACTCCTTTTGTGGGGTGTGGGTGGACAACCCATAGAGACAACCATTGCATGAAAAAAAGGCCACACATGGACCCAAATAAACACAATATCAAAAAAAGGCTCACATGGCCAATTCTTCCCTCCTTATACCCCCAATGCCACATGGGCTAAAATGCAAGATTACTTGGGGAAAACACTCAACCCAAGTTTCATCTTTCCCCACACATGGAGGAGACTCTACACATGGAGTTTCCTCCATTTCCCACACCCCCTCTTGCTTGCTCTTCCCTCCCAAGGGTGAGTGAATCCAAGAGTATACAACCCAAATCCAATTACAAAATAAAACACATGAAATGCTTGCTCTCACCATGACCAACCATGGGGAGCTAAAACACAATGAAGAAACAAGAGCAAAGCTTCCTCCATGACCAACCATGGGGAGCCAAAGGAGAAACTTAAACTCATACATTCTCTAAAACAAGAGTGAGAGCAAAATTGCAACCTCAAGTCCAAATGCAAAATGAAGGAGAGTTGAGCCTTTTTCCCAATTCTAAACTTTCTTCCTTTTCCAACTTTGGTGATCTCTAAGAATAGAGAATGGGTGAACAACCCCAATGTTTTCCAAAATTCTACTAAAAGGACCTCCAAACCAACTCCCAAAAATACTAGGGAAAAGCAAGCCCTCTCATTGGTTGACAAAACCCCAAATTTTACACACCCCTCTCCTAATAAAGGTGGTCCTTGGAGGTGGGTGACCTAGGACTTCTCCAACAAGGAAGATGGTCATGAAAGTACTTTCTAGGCCATATGAAAAGATTCAATTTTCGCTCAAGATCAAATAGGTACTTTTGGAGGGGCCAAAAAGTCAATCTTGGGCTTCTCCCATGTTGAAAATACCCCTAACCCATAGGTACATGGAATGGGTTAGCTAAAAATGCATAAAACCACTCCCTAAGGCCACTTTTAACCCTCTAAAACTCATGATTAAGAGTATGCACGAAAATGTAAGATGGCGACTTCATTATGGGGTCCTATGACAAGTGGGTGTGCTTAGGATTTCCCCCAAAAGGCTTCTAGAATGTGCTCTCACTCAACCACATGACATACCTTGATAACATTAAACACTAGTGTCAAGTGACACTTCACAAAATAACATTACACACAAGGTATGTCTAATTTGTCACAACACTTAACATTCCTACACACATACATCCAAATTACTATTACGAATAAAATACTTTACAACAAGGCCTTGGCTTAATTGATTGCACATACATTCAATGTGATTTCCCTGAATATATTTCCATGGTCCTTCCACCTGCAACACCTCAATGCAGCATCAGTAATTCAAGGAAGAAAACCAATACAAATAAACATATAAGATATCACATCTTCAATTTAATCAAAATTCAATTGCATATAGTCATGTAAGGCACATTTATCAAATTAGCTCAATTTCAACTGCATAAGATCATATAGGGTACAATAATCAAATCAATACGCTTTCAATTGCATAATTCAATTTCATAATTCAATTGCATCTCTAATGCATACTAATCTCATAATTCAATTGAAATCATGGTCATCAATAATCTAACATCATCATAAGCTAATCATCAATTACTCATAACACCAATGCAGTGAAGATGTCTAACATGATATTCATTTTCAACATAGAATTCAATTGCATTCTTACAATCACTTTCTCATAATTCCTAATTCAATGCATACGTCTGATCACTTTCATATAGTGCATAATTCAAATGCATATAATTTTATACACACAAGTTATAATTTCTACTGCATAATCAAAGTCACATAAAGTATAGTGCCCTCATATAGATCATAATCCAAATGTAGGCTTGCAAACATATACAATACATTCATTCTTTCAATTCAATTCAATCTACATAATTTGATTGCATAACTCCATAGTGTATGCACCTTAAAATGGTCGCCTAGACTTTGAGCCCCATTTATTAATTTATCAATTTCCTGAATCAATGCTTTGCAATTTTCAAATCAATTCTTTGATCAAATCACAATTAAATCAATAATTCAAATATTTCTAAGGTTTGATCATTTCATCAATAATTTTATTTAATTAAAAGAAATATTTTCTTTTAAATAAATAAAATAGGCTTATTTAATTAAAAGAAATATCTTAAATGAAATAATCTTATTTAATTAAAATCCCTTTTAATTAAATGATTTTATCTTATTTAAATCAAATATTCCTCTTTTTATTAAATAAACTTATCTTATTTATTTAAAAGATAATTCGTCTTTTAAATAAATAAAATCCCCACTTAAGGCTAAATTTGTGATGGAAAAGGAAATAAATCAAACAAAAACATAACAAAAATTCTTTTCCTAATTCTTTCAATAATTTTATTTAATTAAAAGAAATATTCTCTCTTAAATAAATAAATAAACATTATTTAATTAAAAAAAAGAAATATCTTTTAAATGAAATAAATTTATTTAATTAAAATCTTTTTTAATTAAATGATTTTATCTTATTTAGAATGATATCTCTCTTTTAATTAAATAATGTTATCTTATTTAATTAATAGAGAATCATTCTTTTAAATAAATAAAAAATCTTCTTAAAGCTCTTTGTGATGAAAAAAGGGAAACAAATAATTAAAAATAAATAAAATTCCTTTTCTCTCCACACTTTCTAAAAAATGAGCTTTATTTCCTCTTTTTGGATTTATCCCACATTTTCCTATATAAGGAGGCCTCTCCTTCTCATTTGAGATCCCAGAATTTTCATGTTATTGTTATACTGTAGGTTTGGAGAGCAATCTTGGAAGAAGCTTTTGAACACATTTGGAGCTTGGATATTTGAGACTTCTTTCTTCTTGTCTTCTTCTCTCATGCCTTATGGCAATCCATAGTTTAGATTAATATTGCATCCACATAATAGTTTAAATTCATGTTTCCTTTCATAGATTAACATTGTATAAGCATTTATTTCAATAGAATAGTTTATTTCTTGCAATCATATAGTTTAATCTTCATTTCAATAAATTAGTTTATTTTCTTGCATTTGCAATCATGTAGATTAGTTTCATTTACATGCAATAACTTGAAGATCAATGGAGATTAGCACTCTTGCTTCTCATCCTTGAATCTCTTGTTTTTTGGTGTACTTGCATGGGTTTAACAAGGTCAATCTGAGTGCCTCATAATACAACCCCTGCACTCCATGAATAGAGAGTTGTGAATCGCTATTCGAGACCTCATTGTTGAGTGTTCTTGGATGTAATGATTCACAGAAGTGTGACACATTTATATCACACATTTTTGGCACCCACCATGGGTAGTCACCCTTTGATTTGAGGCACCTCTTTTACAGTGTTGGTAATGCCTTTTACAATTTCTATCTTACCATCTTCCTTTGGACATTAGAGAACTTTGATTATCCTAGTTTGGTGTTGACATTTTGTGAGGCCATCATATCACCAAGCATCTTCAATTCTCAGTCTTCCTTGGTCAGTCTAGGTTAGATCCTAGGTGCTGTCATGTTGCTCAACATCCAAATAAACTTCAATGGTATCAAATTGCACAAAATGGCTCTTGGTCTTCTTTCTTCTACTTCTTCCATATCTTTCTAGATTCTTCATGTCTTCTTGATTCTTTTTCTCTTATTTTCTAGTCTACCTTCTTCTATTCATCTCTTCTGTCACTTTCACACTTGATTCTTCTTCGAGAACCATGAATTCTAACTATCTTGTTATGGAACCTCTCTTGAAAATAGATAATCTTGAACTCATTGCTCAATTCGAAGAGTTTTATTCCTCTAATGGTTGTTACAGATATAGCATGGGTGATAAAATTATAGCAAAAATAAAAGAAAAGTCAAATGAATCATATGCCTTTGCTAGAATCATCCACATGATCATGTCATGATCATCTTCTTCCAAACATTCTTCATCATCTAAGTCTTCTCATTCTTTCTCATTATCCAAGTCTTATCATGACTCTTCTAGACATTATTTGCATTCTTCATTATCCAAGTCTTCTTCATCCACTAGGTCTTCTTCTTCCTCTTCTTCACAATCTTGCTCTTCTTCTACTTCTCCCAAGAGTCTTACTTCTCTTCTCAAGACATACCATAATGAGCAACGTGGCAAACCTTGTGAAACCTCTACGAAGAGTGAAACACTCATCTTTGATGACTATGATGGCTATGATGATGAATCATATAGTGCTATCTATGACACCTCTATTCCTAAGAGTCCTCCTAGTCGTGTGCTTGTGCTTACTGGCAAATGGTCATCCCATTAGATAGATTGTGATGGTGATCCGTATGATTCTGATTTTGAAAGAGACTTTGATGATTTCTATGAACAATACCTAGATGATTCATCTACTTCACTTGAGGAAGAGAAAGCTCAACGTGCTTATTATAAATGTAAATACTATAAGAATCTCTCCTCTAGGAACTCTCGTGCTGAAAATAAAGATTACACTCTCAAGAAAGATCATGTTAATGATGGACCTTTGTCTTGTGATGGTTCCCTTTCATCCCCTACTTCCTCCAATACCCACACATTTCCGAAAGCTTTTGAGTCTTCCAAATCTTTCACAAATTCTTCATCCAACAAAGATCTTAATGCTTTTCATGCAGTTCCCTATAGTTATCCTCAAGGGCTACCTCTTAAAGAAACTCAAGCTAACCTTCACTTGGCTGAAAATACTTCCAATAATGCTAAATCTGAAGAGCCTAAGCCTTTATGCCCTATAATTCCTACTCTAGCTATTCCTTCATCTCTATCAAAGTCTTCCATACAACTCCGACCTGCTTCCTTCTCCTTAGAAGTGGCTCCATGTCAAGAGGACTCTAAAAATGATAAAGAAAAGAACATAAAGAATGATCAACATCAAGGATCCTCCATGTCCTCTAGTTCTTTTCATGATACCTCCTATCCACATCATGGTTCTTTTGATCCTTTACACTCTTCCTCATTTATTCCACCATGTCTTAAGTCTTCTTTGAATCAAGATCAAGTTACTACTCACACCATTGAGCTTATTGATAATCAAAATAACCTTACTACACTTGTGCTTTCCAAAGATGATACTTCTATTAAGGTTATTAAAAATGGTTTTGTCACTTCCAATGTTGAGCCTATTGAAAATCTAGAAAAAAATTATGTGCTTATGCTATCCAAAGATCCTTGTCAAGATCAAAGTCTTCCATCTTCTTGTTCTACCACTCCATGTTCACTTCCACTTTCTACTCTTCATAAGTCTTCGGAAGCTTTGAATGATCCTATCAAATAAAATGCTCTTATTCAAGATGTCTAGGATCCTATTGAAAATCTTAATGCTCACTCTAAGGATGCTGATGTCCTTGGTTGTCATATAGACACTGATGAACTTATTAATTATCCTTTTGCATCTTCCACTTCCATACTTGGACCTCTTCCACGATTACTAAGGACTTCACGTCATCCTTCCATTTTGGGTCCTTATGTCCCTTCACTTTCCCCTCCTAATTCCCCTAATTCATCATCTATCTTGGGTCCTTATGTCCCTCCATCTCCTATCTTTCCTCAAGATCAACATAGATGCATACCTTTGAATCCTTTTCATCCATCCACCCATCTACACCAGTCATATTATCCTTCTTCTTCCACACATCCCAAGTCTTTTGGAAGTAACTTGAATGTTCAATATAAGAAAAAGAAACAATACAAGAATCCATCAAAGAAAGAAGATCACCATGTCTCCTCTAATCGACATGGGGGCATAAAGTCAAAAGAGATATCTAAGAAGAAAACTACAAGACAAGTATGGGTTCCAAAATCCATCATTCAAGATATTCTCTCTAAGTCATCAAAAAGAAATAAAAAGCCTAAGGCTATATGGATTCCAAAGTCTCTCATAAGAGAGTCTCATGTTGAACAAAAAGTGAAGTTAACATTCAAGCTTTCAAAGACTTCCACCTCATATTCTTCCAAAAACATTCTTCCATTCCATGCACCTGAACCGCAACCTCTACTAAACATTCACCATATTCCTTCACGTATTCCTTCTTTCAAGTTTCCTCCATCCTCTCGCCACCCTCCAAGGTGGGTGTCAATGTTGATCTTCCCTTCCTTTCCATCTACTCTTTCACAATCCTTCCATTCCTTATTCTCTTGCCTTCTATCATTTTTCCTCATTTGCATATTCCTCCTATCTTCCAACTCCACTCGCTTTACATAAAACTGTATCCTCCTTTTTTCTCTTCCATCTTCCTTTCCCTATTAGCATCTTTGAGCATATAATTTTGAATCCTTGGCATATCATGGTTTATCCTTTCAAGGAGCATTATCTAAAAGCTTGCCTTCTTCCAAAAATTATAAAATTCAAAAAAAAAGAAAAAAGAGAAAAAAATGAAAAAATTGAAAATGTACCATGGTGAAAACTTGGAAACAGGCACTTTGGTAGCAAAAGTAAAGAGAAATAAATTCATCCTATGGTGAAAACCACTCCCTTGTGGCACCTTGGATAAGTACCATGATGAAAACCTAGTAATCAAACATTATGCATAGTTCTTCTACATCTTCCATCCATTCCATTTTTTGTCTTTGATCTTGACAAGGTTGACCTATCTTATGAGCTATCTTACGATGATCTTTCTTTCATTCCCTTCCTGTTTAAGCCTTCATATTTATTCTCCTCCATTCATTCTATCCTTTTGCTATCTTTTTCCTCTTTGGTCTTGATCTATTAAAAAATGATGCTATGAAGTCTCTTGACATGTCTACTCCTTTGGACTGCATCCTTTCCTTCTTTCGCATTCCGCTTCTGTGACTCATCCTATGCTAGCCTTTCATTTCTTGTCTAAATGTGCTTTACATGACAACTTTTCCCTAGCTTGGGTACTCTTGAGGAGTTTTCCTTTGAGGATTTCTTCCCTCCATTCTCCTTCATTCTGTAGTCTTTCATCTCTTCCGCGAGCTTGCTAATCCCTCTTGTCCTCCACCTTGCTAGACATTGAGACTACACAATGTGATCTTGCTTGGGAATTTGATGCTCATTCTGTCTAGGGGAATCCTTTGTATATACCTTATTGATCCTGAAAAAATTCCAAAAAAAATCATATATGATGCTGAAAAAATACCAAAAAATCAAAAAATTCAAAAAAAAAAAAAAAATCGAAAAAGTGCCTTGGTGAAAACCTGGAAACAGGTGCCTTGGTAGAAAAAAATATAAAAAAATTATAAAAAGTCCTAAAAAAAAATCAACCCAACTGTGTTTTTGAACACAACCCCTGACATCGAGTGTTTTTCAACACTTATCAGTTTTGTCTTATCCAGTTTGGTCATGTGATCTTACCTACTAGCAAGCATTTGATCCTTATCCTTGGAACTCAATATCAGTTTACACACTTAAAATTTTGAAACACAACACTTAATGCTTGAGCTATGTCCTGATTTCTTCTTTGTGTGCTGACTGTTATTGATTTTCATTGAGTGTCCCTGTCTTATAAGTCTCTTCATGATGCATAGCTAGAAGACTTGGGGCATGGGGCATGTTTTTATTTGCTTTTTGCTTGTGGGTGTTGTCTTGAACCTCTTGAGTGTCTCTTGTTGTCTCCTTGACACACTTAGGAGACTTGAGGCATCATCCTTGACTATTTTTTCACAACCATTCTTATAGTCATCTTGGCGTTCATGCCTTAATGCGAGCATGGTTTTGCTACATTAAATTGGGTAAGCTAACATTGCAATCATCTTGACCTTTATGTCTTTGATGCTCATGTTAGAATCTTTCCACATTCCTGATATAAATCACATTCATATCTTCATAGTTGTGTTTGTGACTAGTGTTAATTGTGTGATTATCCGATGTCCGGTAATAACGGCCCTATGATGAAAATAAGTTCTCTTACATTCTCTAATGAATGATGAACACAAAAAACTATGTTACCCATGCAAGTACACCTTTGCATTTTCATGTAGCTTGCATTATTTAGACTTCATGTTAAATTTGCACTTTTAGGCTGCATTATGAGTTTGAGAGGGTTTCCTTCATCTTTCTTGTGGACTTTTAATCAACTGTAGTCACGTTTCGATCTTCCTTTCCTTACCTTCTTTCGTGATCTCAATAAAAATTTCTTATCTTAAATAGTTGATTGATTTTGATGCATCTTCTTTCTAGAGGCAAATTCTCTTTCTTCTCTCCATTTCTTCCAAACTTATGTCTTCCATTCACTTTTACCTCACGTCTTTTCTTCTAATTCAACCTTGGGGCATAATTTTTCTTGATGACCTACCTTGGTTCTATGATTCTTATATCTTTTATCTTACATCAAGAACCTTATCTTTAGTTTGATTTGATCAAATTTATCAATTTACTGTTTCTCCTCTATCTCATTTCAATTTCGATCACGAGGGGGAAATACCTATCAAACTTCAATCCTTGATTCAGCTTTATCAAACCTATCAATCAAACCTTTCTTGAGACTTGACAATTACCTATTTACGGGGGTGTTGGCCTTGTCTTTTTCAATTAGCTTATCTTTGTCTTGATGTGTTCCCACCCATCGAACACACATCTAGGTTGTTTTGTGATCCCAAATCGATCTCAAATTTCAATTTCATTCTTTGACCACATGTGATCCCAAATCAATCTCACATTAGTCAAAGAGGGGCAAATGTATGCACCTTAAAATGGTCGCCTAGACTTTGGGCCCCATTTATTAATTTATCAATTTCCTGAATCAATGCTTTGCAATTTTCAAATCAATTCCTTGATCAAATCACAATTAAATCAATAATTCAAATATTTCTAAGGTTTGATCATTTCATCAATAATTTTATTTAATTAAAAGAAATATTTTCTTTTAAATAAATAAAATAGGCTTATTTAATTAAAAAAAATATCTTAAATAAAATAATCGTATTTAATTAAAATCTCTTTTAATTAAATGATTTTATCTTATTTAAATCAAATATTCCTCTTTTTATTAAATAAACTTATCTTATTTATTTAAAAGATAATTCGTATTTTAAATAAATAAAATCCCCACTTAAGGCAAAATTTGTGATGGAAAAGGAAATAAATCAAACAAAAACAAAACAAAAATCCTTTTCCTAATTCTTTCAATAATTTTATTTAATTAAAAGAAATACTCTCTCTTAAATAAATAAATAAACATTATTTAATTAAAAAAAAGAAATATCTTTTAAATGAAATAAATTTATTTAATTAAAATCTTTTTTAATTAAATGATTTTATCTTATTTAGAATGATATCTCTCTTTTAATTAAATAATGTTATCTTATTTAATTAATAGAGAATCATTCTTTTAAATAAATAAAAAATCTTCTTAAAGCTCTTTGTGATGAAAAAAGGGAAACAAATAATTAAAAATAAATAAAATTCCTTTTCTCTCCACACTTTCTAAAAAATGAGCTTTATTTCCTCTTTTTGGATTTATCCCACATTGCTCTTGAGGATGCATTCTCTTCGACATTTTCCTATATAAGGAGGCCTCTCCTTCTCATTTGAGATCCCAGAATTTTCATGTTATTGTTATACTGCAGGTTTGGAGAGCAATCTTGGAAGAAGCTTTTGAACACATTTGGAGCTTGGATATTTGAGACTTCTTTCTTCTTGTCTTCTTCTCTCATGCCTTATGGCAATCCATAGTTTAGATTAATATTGCATCCACATAATAGTTTAAATTCATGTTTCCTTTCATAGATTAACATTGTATAAGCATTCATTTCAATAGAATAGTTTATTTCTTGCAATCATATAGTTTAATCTTCATTTCAATAAATTAGTTTATTTTCTTACATTTGCAATCATGTAGATTAGTTTCATTTACATGCAATAACTTGAAGATCAATGGAGATTAGCACTCTTGCTTCTCATCCTTGAATCTCTCGTTTCTTGGTGTACTTGCATGGGTTTAACACGGTCAATCTATGTGCCTCATAATACAACCCTTGTAGTCCATGAATAGAGAGCTGTGAATCGCTATTCGAGACCTCATTGTTGAGTGTTCTTGGATGTAATGATTCACAGAAGTGTGACACATTTATAGCACACACATAGTACTCCTAATCCCAAAGATTCTCAATTTTCCTTAGCATAATATTTAAGATAAATCGATGGTTCAACATCGGTAAGGGGTAACCATAACAGTCGGGTTCTATAAAATTCTTATCACAAGTATGATTAAATTTCCTAATCTAGGAAAGCAAAATGTAGAATAATCCTATTAATCTAGGATCTAACAAATCCTTGTTCAGGGTTCTAATAATATCACCAAAACATCACTATGGTATAACCATATAATACATCATCAAAACATTACTCATCCTCCTCGTAGGAGTTACTAGAATCATCACATCAACTATTAATTTAATCCAAGATAAACTTATGACTTAACACATAACTAAATTGGCATTTACATCTCAACTTCTTGAATCTAATCCTTTCGACAAAAGTACTCAATGGAACCTTAATAGTCTAGCTGGAAAACGCAGGGTAACATACTACATCCAATATTCACTTACACAATTAATAACCCAGAGATATCACATCTGTCATTGTGATACTTAGTTAATAGGTACTGATACGAAGGTACAATATATAGGTCTATCCCGAGGTACAATTCCATTAGGGATTTACCAATCATCTAGATACTACAAAACCCCTTAATCCTCTAACATCGAAGTGTCGAGGAAAAGGTGGAAATGGGGTGGGCCTTACAAAATGTGACCTATAGATTCCCTCATTTATTTATTGTAAAGATAATTTTGATTTTTCCTTCTCTAAGAACCTTAAAATCATTCTTTAAAGACTCTTATGATACAATGTGTTAGATATGAGGGTATAACAAGAGGCTTGTCTTATGAAGTTTCTTTTCTGGTTTGGGTTTGGTCCAAGGGTAAGGTTTGGTCTTTCAAATAAGTATATATGGATCCGTACAAGGGAGATTCATTTCCCACTAAAAGGAAAATGATTTAGGAATTTTATAGGTCAAATGTAGGTTGGTCCTTTTCTTCTACCAAGAATTTTTATCTTGTCCCTTGTTCTGACATCTGTAAGAGTGAAGCTAATGTCTCCATGACATCTTCTTCTTTATTCTTTTCCCTTGGTACTTGTTCAAATGTGATTAAAATAAAGTACTTATTTAGATCATCTATCATCTTTTTATAGGGTATCAACTTTTCATATTTTGTCTGGTACTCATCATTAATTTGATTTATGACTAGTTATGAATCTCCATACACTTGCAATTTTGTCACTTTCCATTCTAAAGCCAATTTGATGTCAATAAAAAATGCTTCATACTCGACTATATTATTGGTGCATGTAAATAGAAGCTTGTATGATTTTGGAATTGTAAATCCTTGAGGTGCACATGATTAATAAGATGTCTGCTCCTTCGCCATGTTGGGTGCAAGAACCATGAAAGTAAAGCTTTCATTCTTTTTCTTTAATGTTGATGATTTATACATTTGGAAATTTCACCTAAGAAGGGTACTCATTTCTCAATGGTGCCTCTACTAATTGATCTGCTATTACTTGTCCTTTTATTACCTTTCTGTCTACATATTCTATGTCAAATTAACTTAGTACCCTGACCCATTTAGCTAATCTTCCTATTAAGGCTATTTTTTTCAATAGATACTTCGATGGATTAATCTTTTCTATAAGTTTTATTTTGTGGGATAACATATAATGTCATAGTTTTTGTGAAGAAAAAACTACCTCAAAAAATTCTCTCTCAATGAAGTTATAGTTAAACTCATATTTCACTAAAGTCCTACTTATGTAGTAGATTAGTTTTTCTTTTCCAATCTCATCTTCTTGATCCAAGACTGTGCCTAAACACTATTCTATCACTAAAATATACAATATCAAATGATTTACTCTTATTGGTGGCATGAATATTGGAGGATTCATGAGGTACTTCTTGAGGATTTCTAAAGCTTCTTCACATTTGTCATCCCATTTTAATACTAAGTCATTATGAAGGAGTTGAGAAAAAGAGTGACAATTTTGTGCTAGTTCTGAAATGAACCTTCTTATGGATTTGAGCCTTCCTTGGAGAGATCTCATTTGAATCATGTTTCTAGGTGCTCCCATCTCCTTTATTACTTTTAATTTTGCAAGGTCTACCTCAATTCCTTTTGCTAAAACTATATACCCTAGCAATTTTTTAGATTGTACTCCAAAGGTACACTTTATCAGATTTAATGTCATTATGAATTGTTCAAGTCTTGTGAAGATTTTCTCTAGAATAAATTTTTTTTCTTTCCTTTAATGAGATTTTTCTTGGCTATCATCCACATAATCCTATAAGAATTTTTTCATCATATCATGGAATATAGTGATCATATCTCTTTGGTATGTCACTTCTATATTTTTAAGACCAAAGCACATAACATTCCAACAAAATGTCACCCAAGCACATGTAAAAGCTATTTTATTTTTGTCTTCAGGTGAAATTTTTATTTGATTTTACCCACTAAATACATCCATAAGAGAGAACATAGAGTGACCTATTGTCAAATCCCCTATTGTGTCTATGCTTGGTAAGGGGAAATCATCCTTTGGACATGCTAGAATAAGATCTTGGAAATATCTACAAATTATGATTGATTTATCTAGTTTTGAAACAAGTAAAATATTGGATATCTATTTGACATAATCAATATCTCTAATAAATCCCACTTTTAATAATGTTTCCAATTCCTTGTTGATAAGTAGCACAATATGTGGGTGCATTTTCCTCAAGTTTTGCTTGACCAGCTTGATTCCTGGTTTGATATTCAAATGATACATAATTAGATTTGAATCCAATCCTAGCATATAATCATAGGACCAAACAAATTTTATTTTTCTTTCTTTGAAAAAATCCACAAATTCTTCTTTCTCTTCTTTTGATAATGAGGCTGGAAGATGTATAACTTTAGGCTCTGATTTAGTCCCAATATTGATATTTCTATTGGCTCTATCAAGATAGGTGATCTTCAGGGAAAGTATCTAACATATCTTCCTTAGCTACAACAATTGGGTTTTCACCTTTAGAAACATCTTTTATTTCTTTCTCTTTTTGGTATAGTACTGTCACATTATAGTTTTCACTACTAGACTCTTTCATTTTTTCCTTTCCTTCATTTTTTTCTTTTATTAAATGACTACGATATTGGATATTTTCCCTCATCATTTCTCCATGATAAAATTTTTTGGTAGAGGAGGGTTCAACTTCATTTAGGTAAAAGGCTAAATAATTGTCATTTGGGAATGTGGGAATGCCATTTAGCTCTATGATATCCCATTCAATGAGTTTTGGGTATATGAGAGATAATGTATCATTGGCAAGGTTCCAGTTGGTAGGGTTTAGGAACATGAATTTTTTGGATGGTTTGTACATTGTATCTCTTAATTCTATGACATGTTCCTTTTCTAGGTGTTCTATAGAACTTGGATCAAAATCTCCCTCACTAGAGTCCTCTTGGGTTTCTTGTGGATAAAATTTTTGTGGGTTAAACCTACTACTAGATTCTTACATTTTTGGTAACCATGAGGGTACATAGGGTTCTCCTACCCATTCAGATCCTTCTTATTCTTGACTTGGAGTAAACTCTTGAGTAGAAAATAACTCTTGGTTATAACTTGAAGATTGGTTTGAACTTGATCCTTGATTTAACTCTTGTCTTTTACCTAGGTTAGACATAGGAGCATTGTTAGAAAGTAAAGATCCCCAAGATAACTGAGAGGGGGGGGGGGGGGGGGTTGAATCAGTTATCTAATAATTAAACCATATAATCAATGAAATAACCAACCATAGAAATATAATCATACACAATGACACAATAACACAAGATATGTTAACTAGGGAAGCTCTTGATCAAAGAGTAAACCTAGTTGGGAATGATGCCCACAAAATGATGTATTAATATGAAAGTTTCTTGTGAGAGGATGGAACCTATTAGGAGTCCTATGAAATACATTTGGTACATATGAATCCCTATTAGGAGATTTTGAATCCCTATTAAAAGATTCTAACCCTGTTAGGAGTTATGGAAGACAGAAGGACCCACTGCACAAATAGCTTCAAGGAAAGATCTCTAAACTCATTGTCCAGGAGATCTTAGGATTATTCAATAGAATAATATGAAATATGTTACCTCCTTCACACTATACCAAAACTACACTCTCTGCTACACAAGATCACAAATCCAGATCTCTATACTTTGCAAGTCTTCCTTCACCACTGAATTAGCTCTTTTCTTCACTTCATGCATACATCCGCATCACAACTTTCATAATTCATATCACAACTATTACAATTACATACAAAAACAAGGAAATCATTCCTTCCTTTATACCACACTCAAATAATTATAAATGAGTCGACATGCAAATACAAAATAATAATTTCCACATGCTACATCAAAATTACAGAAAAACTCTCAGCTTCTAGATGTTGTAACTTTCTACTCAAGTGACCTAAAAGTTTGCATTGTGAACCACATCACCACCAATGAGTCTCAAACTTCCCTTTAACTATGTAGAATTAGATTCCATCCCGGTTAGGAGATATCCTCCGATTACCAAAAACTGCTACTCATGAACATTGCCAGAATACTGCTTCCACCAAAATGCTTATAACTTTCATGAATAAATAAATTTCTTTTTGCATTGTTAACCATAGGTTAATAACACACCAAATAAAATACCATCAATTGTGTAAAACCCAATCTATAATATATCACATGTGCAAAACAAAACTATGCCTACTTCTTTGTTAGACTCCAGAATAATACTGTGTTGACATCAATAACAATCCAAGTCATGAATGCAACAACCACTGCTACAGAATGACTACCAAAGGCCTCAAAATTCATTCCTAACAATCTCCCCCATTGGCATTGATGGAAACATAGATGAAAAACATCTAATGTTTCAAAAATCCAATATTGCAATACTGCTACTCAACTGCTCTTCATCAATCAAATCTTGCTTCATTTTCTTATTCAGTCTCTCCAACAAATGTAGTCTCTCAATATTTTTCATGATTCTCTCCCCCATTGACATCAATGATAGAAATTCCATCACTATGTCAAAAAAGAGCTCATTGTCAATAGACACTTTTTAGAACAATACATTCACTAGAGTCCTCAATGAATCAGCTCTGAAACACATACTCCCCCATAGAGGAAGTACCAACATCTAGTCTAGAAGAAAGATAGGTGCATAAACCACTGGACAGATGAAACCGTCTACATCATTACTCAAAAGAAGGTTGGGGCATAACCCCAAGCATACCTCTTAGATACTCAAATCTATCCTTCAGCAAGGGCTTAGTAAATATGTCTACTATCTGCTCCTTTGTGCTAATGTACTCTAATCTGACTTCTTTATCTGCGACTTTCTCTCTTACAACATGATACTTGATCTCTATATGCTTTGTCTTAGAATGTAAAATTGGATTCTTTGACATACTAACTGTACTTTTATTGTCACAATGTATGACAATAGGCTCATCAATCTTAATTCCAATGTCCTTCAACATCTACTTCATCCAAATTATCTGATTACAATTGTTTGCTGCTACTACATATTCTACTTCTGATATGGTTTGTGAGATACAATTCTACTTTTTGCTTAACCAAGAAACCAATCTTCCTCCAAGAAAAAAGGCTCCTCCACTGGTGCTTTTCTTATCATCAATGTTGCCTCCCCAATCAACATCAGTATATGCACATAGGGTAAAATCATCAGAAGTTTCATACCATAATCCATAGTCCATTGTGCCTCTAAGATATCTTAGTATCCTTTTCACTACTGGATAATGTGATTCTTTAGGTTTAGCTTGAAATCTTGCTACAATACCAACTAAATGTGCTATATCAGGTCTTGTATGTGTTAAGTACTACAATCCTCCAATCATAGATCTATATTTCTTTTGCTCAACTGCTAGTGTCTCATCTTTACTAGATAGTTTATGTCCTATAACCAGAGGTGGTCCAACTGGTTTATAATTGTCCATACCAAATATTTTCAACAAATCATTCAAGTACTTTGTCTAACTTACAAAGATACCATCTTTGTTTTGTGTTATCTGTAATCCCAAAAAGTATTTCATTTCTCCAATCATACTCATTTCAAATTCTATCTTCATTTCATTAGCAAATTTGTCACTAGCTTCATCTTCTCCTCCAAAAATAATGTCATCAACAAAAATAACTATAACTAACAATTCATTCTCAATTTATTTTGTGTATAATTTACTATCAATTGTTCCTTTTGTAAATCCCAAGTTTAACAAATACTTATCCAATCTTTCATACCAAGTTCTAGGTGCTTGCTTTAGTCCATACAATGCTTTCTTTAGTTTACATACCATGTCTCCTTCTTGAGTCAAAGGAAAACCTTCAGGCTACTCAATGTAAACTTCTTCCAATTCACCATTCATAAATGCTGACTTCACACCCATTTGATACACTTTGAATTTCTTAAATGCCGCATAGGCCAAAAACATTCTCACTGCTTCAAGTCTTGCCACAAGGGAAAAAGTCTCTTCATAGTCAATTCCTTCTTGCTGTGAGTATCCCTTACATACCAATCTTGATTTTTTTCTTACTAATTCTCCTTTTTCATTCATCTTGTTTCTGAATACCCATTTAGTTCTAATCACATTCTTGTCTTTAGGTCTAGGGACCAATTCCCATGTCTTTTTCTTTTCAATCTGATCTAGTTCTTCTTTCATAGCATTAACCCAATGTTCATCTTCACAAGCTTCATTTGTAGACTTAGGTTCAATTTGAGAAATCAAACATAAATGTACCTTATTCTGAGTTAGAACTCCTCTGTCTAGACTTCCAATAACTTGCTCAACAGGATGATGTCTTGATATGTACCTATTAGGTGTCATAGTCTCTGAGCTTTTATCAACTGTAGATCCTTCTCTAGATTCTTCTCTATTTTCTTCAACATGACTTTCATTCAACAATTGATTATCAGTCTCAAAAATTTATTTAGTAGTTTCGATGTTAGGCCGAGGGTTAGTTTCTTCATCAGATTCATAATCTAGCATTCTTTCCTAAATTTTAAACTTCTCATCAACTTTAACGTTTGCACTTTCAACAATAGTCTTAGTTCTCTTATTGTAACATCTATATGCTTTTCTTTTTAAGGAATATCCAAGAAAAATTCCTTCATCACTTCTAGAATCAAACTTTCCAATATCATCATATCTCCTAATATAACATTCTCTTCAAAAAATTCTAAAATACTTGACTGAGGGTGTATGTCCAAACCACAATTCATAAAGTGTCTTGTCTGTGTCTGCTCTGACTTGTACTCTGCTCATTGTATATACTTCTATATTCACTGCTTCTCTCCAAAATGTCTTTGCTAAATTATTCTCAAACAACATAGCTCTTGCTGCTTCAGTCATTGATCTATTTCTTCTTTCTGCAATACCATTTTGTTCAGGTGTTCTAGGGGTTGAAAACTATCTCTTAATACCATTCACTTCACAAAAGGTGTTAAATTCTCTAGATGTAAATTATCCTCCTCTATCAGATCTCAAACATTTAATCCTCATTCCTTATTCATTCTCAACTTTATTGTTAATGACCTTAAACTTATCAAATGCTTCAGATTTTTCTTTCAAAAATGCAATCCACATCATTCTTGTAAAATCATCAACAAAAATCATTAAATACTTTTCTCCATAGAATCCTCTAGTCCTAGTAGGACCACTCAAGTCTGTATGAACAATCTCCAACTTCTCTATAGATGTAAACTTCTTGCTAGGAAATGACCTCCTTTTTTGCTTAGCCATCACACATTCCTTGTAAACCATGTTAATAGGTTTCATAATTCTAGGTAAATCTATTACTACAAGTGTGGTACTCACTTTCACAATATTATCAAAGTTTATATGACAAAAGCTTCTATGCCATAACCAACTGTCATCAATTTTTTTCATGAAACATGTCATCTCAGTAGAATTCAACTGAAATACATTACCTCTAGTTCTAGATCTAGTTCCAATCAGATTTCCATCTTTAAACTTAATCACACAAGTTTTCTCAGTAAACCAAACTTGATATCCCTTATCAACTAATTGTCCAACATTCAAAAGATTATGTTTCAATCCATCCATAAAATAAACATCATCAGTATTAGTCTTTCCATCAAGAGTAATAGATCCTATACCTTTAATCAAACAAGGTGCATTGTTACCAACTCTAACAACTCCTCCATCATAATTGTTAAACCTTATGAACTTTCTTTTATCTCCAATCATATAATGTGAATAACCACTATCTATAATCCAATCAACTTTCTTTTCTACTTGGGAAACTAAGGCTTTCTCTTCTTTAACATCAGATTCAAGATTTTCTTCTTTAATTTCTACAAATCCTATTTCATCATTATTCTCATTATCACTATCACTCAAATGTCTTTCAATTCCTGCTTCAAGATCTTCATCATTAGCATAATAGCATTCCTTTCTTCTTCTAGGCTTGAAATTACTTCTATAATTTTTAACTCTCTTAGGACACTTGATGCAAAATGACCATATTCTTGATGTGTCCAACATTTAAAGATTTTCTTACCATCTGGTTCTCTTTTCACAAGTATGACAATACCTTCTTTAATCTTCTTTTCTTCTTCAGATTTGGATCTTCTACTACTGGCATAATCTCCACTCACACTTGTACTTCTTGACAAAGTAGGTCTAATGCTAAGAGCACTGAATGTTGTCTCCATTCTAGGTAGGTCTCCTGATAATCTTAGGTTCATCTCTACTACTTCCAATCTTCCAAGAAGAGTCTCTCTTGAAAAGTTTGGTGTACAAGGTATCACTTGTTCAATCATTTGTGTTGTCTACCTAAATACCGGTGTTAATGTTCTCAGAATCTTCTATATCACTTTATTCTCTATCTTTTCACCTCCACAAGACTTTATTCCTACAAAAATTTCTGACATTCTACCAATATAACTTCTAACAGATTCATCTTCCATCATTCTTATAACTTCAAATGCACAAATCCAATTATGTAACCTAGCTTTCTTTGCATGTTTATCACCTTCAAAAGTATAGTGTAAAGCTTTCAAAATCTCATAAGCTTTAGTTAAACCTTTTAGTTGACTATACTCATTCTCTGGAAGTGCTATAAAAAATGCTTCTCTTGCAAGTATGTTACACATGAATAGATCTAGCTCATCTTTAGATGCTATCTCAAGATTGTCTTCTTCAATAATAGTCTTATTGTTCTTTGTGATCAACTAATAACCTAGTCCTAAGCACAATAGATGTGTCTTCATATTTTCTTTCTAGCTTTCAAAATTTACTCCATCAAACTTAGGGCTTTCTTTTCTAAAATTCACCATAGATATCCTTAAGTAGTTAAACTTCTCTTTCAAGGACCTGCCACTTTGATACCAATTGTTAGAAAGTAAAGATCCCCAAGATAACTGAGAGGGGGGGGGGGGGTGAATTAGTTATCTGAGAATTAAACCATTTATCAACTTCAATAGCTGTAAACCATATAATCAATGCAATAACCAACCATAGAAAGATAATCATAGACAATGACACAATAAAACAAGATATGTTAACTAGGGAACCTCTTGATCAAAGAGTAAACCCCAGTGGGAATGATGCCCAAAAAATGATGTACTAATATGAAAGTTCCTTGTGAAAGGATGGACCCTATTAGGAGTCTTATGAAATAAATTTAGTACATATGAATCCTTATTAGGAGATTTTGAATTTCTGTTAAAAGATTCTAACCCTGTGAGGAGTTATGGAAGACAAAAGGACCCACTGCCCAAACAGCTTCAAGGCAAGATCTTTGAACTCACTGTCCAATAGATCTTAGGATTATTCAGTAGAATAATATGAAATATTTTACCTCCTTCACACTATTCCAAAACTGCACTGTCTACTACACAATATCACAAATCTAGATCTTTGTACTTCGCAAGTCTTCCTTCACCACTGAATTAGCTCTTTTCTTCACTTCATGCATACATCCGCATCACAAATTTCATAATTCATATCACAAATATTAAAATTAAATATGACAACAAGGAAATAATTCCTTCCTTTATACCACACTCAAATAATTACAAATGAGTCGGCATGCAAATACAAAATAATAATTTCCACACACTACATCAAAATTACACAAAAACTATCAGCTTCCAAATGCTGTAACTTTCTACTCAAGTGACCTCAAAGTTTTTTCTATGAACCATGTCACCACCAATGAGTCTCAAACTTCCCTTTAACTACATAGAATCATATTCCATCCCGGTTAGGAGATATCCTCTGATTACCAAAAACTACTACTCAAGAACACTGCCAGAATATTGCTTCCACCAAAATGCTTATAACTTTCATGAATAAATGAATTTATTTTTGCACTCTTAACCATAGGTTAATAACACACCAAATAAAATTCCATCAACTATGAAAAACCCAATCTACAATATATCACGTGCGCAAAACAAAACTATGCTTGCTTCTCTTGTTAGACTCCAGAATAATACTGTGTTGACATCAATGACAATCCAAGTCATGAATGCAATAACCACTGCTACAAAATGACTGCCAAAGACTTTAGCATTTATTCCTAACAAGTATAATTATGGATAAAATCCACCTCTTTGTCTTGACAAGATTCACCAAATAAAGAATCCCATTACCATACATTAGAGTCTTCATCACTTTGGTAATTCAATTGCAAGGTTTGTTCATAGATTTTGGGATGATATTTTTGGGTATATCATGGTTCAAGATAACCTAATCCTAATTTTTCTTTTCTATCCCTCCAATCCATTTCTATAGGTTCCACCAACCCCTCATTTCTATTTCCCAATGGTCCTCTTCCTTTTTACCCCATCTTTTGCATGATTTTGAAACCTTTTCCATATTTTCACATGGGAATATTAATATTTTGAATCCTTTTTTCATTAGCATTTGATTCATCACCTTCTTTAAAGAGCCACTTTAGGATTTCATTGTCATCTAATTCCATGGATGAAGAATTGCTAGCTCTTACAAAATGATCATTATATTTTTGAGGAGGATTGGAGATGGAAGTTCTACCATGAGACCTAAAGGAAAGTGGTAAATCCATCATTGATAAGGAATATTCCCCTACACCATTTTGTTAAAAATTACATTTCTTTTCAGAATTATTCATCATTGTGTCCATCTTTTGATAATGGATCTTTTTGGCTTTAATTTGAGAAGATTTTGAATTATTTTTTTCTTCTTTTTCTTGAGGATTTTCCTCACTAACTTTATCTTTTCCCTTAGTCGATGTAGTTATTTCAGTGGGAATTTGATTTTCTTTAACAAGATTATCTTCTTCCCCCATCTTTCCTTTTCTTTTTTCTATGGAAATGTCTTTTGAACTTTGACCTTGACTCATTTGTCTTGATGTAGTGCATTTGATATTGTGAGGAACCTATTAGTGTTCAGAACTATAGATGATCAAAATTAATCAGAAAACCTATGATTCTTTAACTCTAGTAGTCCCAATAGATGCATCAACAATAGTAAATACTAAGGTATTAAGGATTTATAATCCTTCTTCTCTTTGAGCTTTCAGCTACAAGTGGGTATTCCCTTTTAGGATTAAATTCTTCAAAAACCACAACAATCATCTATATACTTGATACAAATCTAATCATATAACTCTCTCACAACTTTAAAGTAAATCATTGTTTAAATTGATTGATGGTGAAAACTAATGAAAACTAAGCTGTGATCGGTGCCAAATCTTAGGGCATCAGATTCAAGAAATGAACATCTACAGAAAACCTCTCAATTCAAATAAACCCAACCCCATATAAAATACCTTGTAAATTATCCTCTTATTCATATATTATATCATCAAATTAATATAGGAAAAATGAAATCCCCGAGACCTTACTCAAGATTTAGCCCTCCCTTGAAAGGAACTCAAGATTCAACCCCACAATCTACCTGATAGAAATATGTATCTAAAATGCCTTGCAAATTTAAACACATAGAGAAATCATAATCATACATGAAGAAAATAAAAGATATACATGGAAATTTTGTATATTTTACTGATAATCTTCTTGTATCAGTACATTCATAAAAACTTTGATTCCTGATAATCAAAACACTAAATTCATAAACTCCTATTAAAATCAGTACTTTACCACCCTTTGGTGTGATTTAGAACTAGCTATATATAGAGAAACCATTTAGGGATCCTTGAGAAAAGAATGCAACAAGCTTTGGATGGTTCTGATAGTGACTTGCACTAGATTACAAAAGAGTTAAATTGTAATAGACAAAAGAGAGAAAAGAGCACTAGAAGTTGTTTCTTCATTTGTTGAGTTTCCCTTTGAGTTGTACCTTTGTCTATTGGTATTCAGAGTAACTGCTAAAGTTGTCATGTGAATGATGACCACCATCTGGCAAACCTACATCATTCTTTTTATCATAGTTGCTCTCCCTGTGCTCATAGATTAGGTGCATCCTCTTCTATATCTTCAATATCATCTATTGCTAGACTCCTACTTTTTGGATTTTTAAGATTATCCCATGTAGTTATATGTTTTTTTGTTGGCCACTGGAACTCTTGAATGCTTTGCAATTATTTTTTCTATCTTTCCCATTGAGCATCAACAACCTGCTTTACAACTATGATGAACTTACTAAAAACCATCTCTGCTTTAAATTCTTCATCAAGAATTATGTTGAAGTGATCCATATCTACCTCATTTCTCTCATTAAGAAAAGCCTCCTTTTTAGGCAATAGGAAATCATAATTTGACTTCCATGTATCCAAATTATTTATTGCTCCATCCTCTTCTTTGATTTGAGGAATGAACCTATTGAAACTAGGTCCAAACATTGTTATCATTGCTTCAATTTTATTTTCTTTACCCTTAAAGAAGGATGAAGCAACACCTATCTTCCCAATCTCATCTCCTACTTGCAAAACTAATTTTGGGATATCTGTACTTAGAGGTTACACTATTGCTATTCTTTCAAACAATGAAGCCCTTGCTGACTAAGTTCCATAATAAGTATCCAAAATAGAAACAAAATTGTTTACCTCTATCTATAATCTAGACAATTTATTATATGCAGTAAATACTGCATCTGCCTTCTCCTTTAAAAATTCTATTCTATGCTACAAGATTTTCAAAAGGGCTTGCAAAACAGCCTCAGTCTTTTCCAAGTTCACCTTCTCTCTCATTGCAACAACTTCTTCTCCATCTACACTTTGAGTTTCTTATAGTGTAGGCTGCTCTAGTGGTGTAGGGGTAACTATAGGCATGTTGGTTATTTGTTGAGTTAAATCAACTACATATTTCTCCAATGCCTTTCTTTCATGATGTGTACTTATCTATCCTAGACAAGTGCACTATAGTCTTTATATAGGTTTTTATACCTATTAGAGAGTTTCTTAGTTTAATCCTCATTTAATCTTGCAAAATGAGTAAGCACTTATTAGACTTCTAGGTCTCTAGTATTTTGGATAGACCATATAATTTTATCCCCATCCATCTTTTCTTGAACATTTAGCAGAGAAGGCTTCTGGTCCTTAGGGTATAGGCTGCACATGGCCATTTCTTGGTTCTTTGGACTATATCCAAATCCTTTTATTAAATCCCCTACTTGGGTTTCTGAAAACAAATTTAAATTCTCCTGCTTCCTTATCTAATCTATTATAAATGCTAAAGCAAGATCCCAACCAGGCACAAGTAGCATTTTTCTATCCTTTATGAATTTCCTTACATCGTCTAGAGTGATATTTTGTGACTTAGGATCATAATCCTTTACTGCTTGGATAGCTTGATCAGGCACCTGGCTTTCCTCTATAATCTGTACACTTGAAGCAACATACTAATGCTTATGCCACACTAGAAAATTATTGAATTCATTTGTATTTATGAATTCATCATCCTTTATGAAATCCTCCTATTGGAGCAATATTTCATCTTGACATAAAGCCAATGGCAATTCAACTTCCTCAACTATATCTTTTTTCTTTCTCTTTTGTTCCTTCATCTTCTTCCCGAGTTGGTTATTATATACCCTTGTTCCTATAAAAAGGGCTCCCACCCTATCTTTTTTCTTTTCTGTAGCTTCTTCTTGTGAGGACTCTCCAACTTGTAATTTTTCCTTCTTAAGAGGAGGCTCACTAGTATCATGAGAGCTAGGAAGCTCTGTCAAATCCATAATTGTATTTTCTTCTCTTCCTTTCTCAAAAGGGGGTGGTTGTTCTATGCTAGGAGGGCTATGTAATGAATATCCATGACTGTCTTCATCACATTCCAACTCTGAATGCTTCTCCTTTTCCCTTGCTTTGTCATCAATTTGGTCCTCAATTGAATTGACCAATGTATTGAAATTTACCATCATTTTGTCTAATCTTTGCAAGTAAGGCAATGTGGGGTAGAAGCCTCCAAAGGGAATTCCCTTTGTTTTCAACTATTTCTCAAATGACAACAATTCTAAGAATTATTGTGCTCTCCTCTACACTACATCATCCTCTATGATATTTATGATGATGTCTTCCTTTTGACACTACTCATACCTATTTCTTATAGGGATGGAAGGAGTATAGAATTTCCTAGAAGTAACAATGAAATCCTCTATATCTACATACCTATATATGATGACATGCATTTATACTAGCCCAACCAATCATTTAATTTATTGAATGCATTCTTCCAAATTGTAAAGTTGCTCACTCTGAAGTGCCTTAAGGTAAATGTACCCTTCCTATGGGAGGCCAAGTGCTCCTTATCAGTTAACATTATTTGCCAGATGATTTCTAGGAATGAAATCCTTTGTGGCACAAAGAATGGTAGGACATTAGGTGGCTAGGGGTACCCATAGACTATGATTATTGTAAAAGTATTTTCATTGTAAAAATCTCCCCAGTTATGATTTTTAGGCCACTTGGTAACAAATTGAAAAGGCATTAGTAATTGTAAAGCTTTACTTGACAGCCTAGAAATATTTATTCCTAAGCTGAACAAAATGGGTTGCACCATCCAATTCTAAAAAGCAAAAAATTCACAATCTGTAGAAGTAAAACCCCATGCCCTTATCCAAAATTGAACTGGATTAGGCTGACCCCTCCACATCATTTGAGGGTCAAGGTGCTCCAAGTCCATAATATGGTAATTGTAATATAAAATGAGGTGCATTAATAGTGAGTAATGCATAAATCTAGGAGAAGGCTCCTTTCTCCTAAGAGCCTCAAGTCCTTCATGCATTTTATTGATGACATACCCAATGCATTCATATCCTCTGCTCACATGAAGGCTTTGTGAATCTAATACCAACATCAAGATATCAAATGAAATTATGTTTGCTCCACCATCCACTCCCAAGATTCTACAAAGTCCATATGCAATGTACTTAATGAAGAAATTCAAATCCTTGTAGAAATATGGAGCAGCCCCTACCATTGTAGCAATGTAGTTTATGTTTTCTCTTGGAACATGACTTTGAATTTCCCTAGAAACTAGGGTTGACTCCCTGATGTATCTATTCACTTGGACCTTCAAATTGATTTATGTGGCCATTAGAATGTGAATGCCGAAAGCTTTCATAAAATAATTTCTATCTAGTGTGACCAGAGCCGAACCATCCTCCTTCCTTATTGTTTTTGAAAAAGGGTTGTATCTACTAGCCAACTCAATGAGAAAATCTACATCTAGGAAAACATCAGGTACTATCAACCTAGCCAACCCAGAGGTGCAAGGGTTTGAAATAGGCATTGGACTATTAAATTTTTTATAAAAATACCTAAAAAGACACATTCCAGATACATCTCCTATCTTTGCATCTCTACAGAATCCTAAATCATTAGTGAATATTTCATCACTAACCTTTTTTCTTTGTGTGGACTAAGGCAACAAAGTAAGAAATTCATCTGAGTAGCTCTCCTTCACCTTTTCCTTGGATCCCTTACTAGTGGAAGCTCCACTGGATGATGGCTAACTCATCTTGACTATAGATAAAATTCCTCTGAAAACTCTAAGATCACTGAACCTTTTAATCCATGAAAAACTTAGGAATTCTTGTAATTCTTTAGCTTTGGTTCTCAAGAATGCTTGGTGATTTTTAGAATGAACATAAATTAACTATATTTATTCTAAAGAATTGAATGCAATAGCTCATTTATCACTCAAGTTCTATAATTCATTTCACTTCATTACTTGGCACATTCTGAACTCAATTCACTAGCCATGAGTGAAGAAAGTGACATGTAATCAAAATTTGATTTCTAGTAGCTTAGCGACTATAGACAGTCTCCCAGTCACTATAAGACTTGGTGCCCTCTTAATACTTTCTAAGACTAAGAAAATAAAAGAAAATCCTCATTCACTACATGATTTTATCCTTTTAAAATGTATCTTGAGACCTAGCAACTATAGTTAAAAATCATAGTCGTTGAATGATTTGGCTCTTTATGATTTTGTCTCACGATCTAATGACCTCTTGAAACTTTAATTTTTCATTCAGAGACCAAGTGACTATAGTCTATCTCTTAGTCGCTGTAAAATTATCACTTTTTAATTTTTTCCTGAGACCTGGTGACAAGTATCTTCCCCAAGTATCATTATCTTTTCTTCTCATTGGAGACTTGGCAACTACACTGAGTCTCTTAATCACTAGAACTTGTTGACTTTTCAAAGTTTTTCTGGAGACTGCCTGACTTCTCCCATCTAGAGAGCAAGCAAATAAAGAGAAGTCTCTTAATCACTGTAACTTTTCACAAATCCTCGCTTCATCTCATGACTTCACAACAACCACAGGATCTTAATCTGATGGTAGTCGCTTAATCTCAGAAATTTCACTCAGACTTTGACTTTCTTAGGAGATCTGGAGACTGGACCAATCTAGAGATTTGGTGACTGTAGGTGCAATACCTTTGATTTATCCCATTTGGAGACTCAAAAAGTATTGTCCATCCCATAATCGATAAAATATTATTATTTCTTTATTTCATTTTGGTGACCAATTTGGCATGAACATGTCACCAAATCTGGCAACCTGATCCATATCATTTTTCACTTTTTGTACCCTAGCAAACACTTGACCCTTGATCATTTGGAAATTCTAAGACTAAAAACATCTCCCAGTCACTGAATGATTTCCTTAACCCTGGTTATATCTGGAGATTATGCTAAAGCCTTTGTTTTCCAAATTGCCAAATAATTCACTTGACCTCAATTAGATTATGAGATTAAATGCCAGCTGCTGATCTTTTCTTCATCTAGCAGTTGTGAGGTCCTACCCCGACCCATCTTAGCTCAATATTCTTTTTGACATTTGATTTATCAGGATGATACTTTGAGTATAGACATTTGACCTATTTTAGATTATGTATGCTATAATTAGATCTTATGAGATGATGTTATTGATTTATATGATGATGATGTTAGTCATACTCATTACTTATATATGCTCATTTTGGATACATGATTACCTATGATATATGAATTCTACATTCTGCATTTTTCATGTTATCTTTCAGTATAATGAATATTGGTGGAATCTATGCTTAGCTTAAGATTACATGCTTATGTGGATTATGTAAAGTTTCATGAAATGCAGTTATATATATATATATATATATATATATATATATATTATATATATTTGTCTAGTTTAGATGCTAATACTTCATTTTTAAAATGATTATTAATGCAAAGATTTTATGATGTACTGACATCAAAATTGAGTGTGCAGGAACATGGCCATGGTTGTAAATTCAGGGAAACAAGAATGGATCTAAGTGCAATTAGTTTGGAACCAAGGTCGACTCTAAGGAGACTACGACCTTGTTTTAACATGTTTTTATTCGTAAATGTGATGTATGTGTGTATATGGTTTATTATAATTGTAAATGTATGTTTGTAAGTAATGTCACCTGTGAAAATACAAATACAGTTTTCCCACTAAGCATGCCAAGAGTGTATGTGATGTGTATTTATGTGACGTGTCACTTGACACCATTGTGATGATATGGCATGCTTGAGTGGAAAATGGACCCCACCCTCTCCTTAGTTGGTTTGGAGCATTCCTAAGCTAGGTAGGTGGTTTAAGGAACCAAGATTCATGTTACCAATATTCTATTTTCGGATGCAAGTTTAAACTAGAGTTTTTGAGGGGTTTTGTGGAGTCCCAAGGTGTAGTTTAGGTTGGATTTTGGTGCCCCAAGGCTAGTACATGGGTTTGGGGGCTTATTTCTTCTATTTCCACTTTCCTAGACCACCTTTTTGTCTCTCCAAATGGGCCATTTTTTATATAAACGAAAATGGAAATGCAAACTAGGATGTCTCACCTTTTCATGTGTTGAATTTAATTCTATTCTTTTAGTAACGGCAAGTATCACTTTGTCTAGGATCTAGAAACCTAAATTGTTTTGGGAATAGGAATGATAGAGGAATGTTTTAATGAATTTAAGGGAGAGAGACTTCGGAAGACATACACACTTGTTCATTTTTTCTATGCTAGATTTGGAGAGAGTGAGAGTAGGACTAGAAGTGTTTGGGCTAGTATATTTGAGAAGGATAGCAAGCTTGGAGTCAAGCGGAGCTCTTCTTCAACATTTCATTTTTCCATTGCTTCGGAGAAGGTTGGTGGTTCTATCTTGTAATTAATTTGTATATGCAATGAAAGGATGTACTTGTGTGAAATTTGTAAATTGTGGTAACTATGTGTGTGAATCTTGTATTGAGCGGGTTCATTTTTTAGTTTTGACTTCAATCTTGTTTTGTCTTCTTGAATTGTTTCATGTTTATGGGTGGTGCAAGTTTACTCCTCATCCTTGCGAGGATTTGAGGAGGACTTAGGGTGAAGGGCCTAGTTGGGAATTCTTTATGTATGAGAGCATGGTTGTATGGGCACCATGAGAACCTTCTTATGTTTGTTTGTGGGCCATAAGGATTTGTTGATGCTCATGGATTTGAGTTGTTTTAGTTGGAAGGGCCTTGTGAAGGCATGTGATGTATATTGAAATGATGTTTTGTTATAAGATAGTGTCTCCATAAGAGAAGTTTCCACCTTCACCCCTATATGGATTCAGTCTTTAGAATCCTTTGTGCAAGCTTCGGAAGGGAGTAAATTTTGAAAGTCTTTGTACCAAATTGTGGCCTATATGTTTATGTTATGTGTTGATTGTGTGTAACCCATCCTATTCTTGTTTCCCCTAGCTTGGGGGTTGCAATGTAATGGCCTACGCTGGGAGGTGAGCATCCATAGCCATGTGGAAAGAATTGTTATGTTACAGGTTTTGGTCTACTTGGAGAGAAGTTTGAAGTTCTTAATCAAAGAAGAGAAAAATTAAGTTTCTTTTTGAT